>VXAZ01003489.1:1682299-1709067 GCA_013399875.1 Gymnorhina tibicen
CCCCCTGCTCAGCCCTGCCAGAGCCCCCTGCTCAGCCCTGCCAGTGCTCCCTGCTCAGCCCTGCCAGACTCCCCCTGCTCAGCCCTGCCAGTGCCCCCTGCTCAGCCCTGCCAGATTCCCCCTGCTCAGCCCTGCCCGCTCTCCTCGAGTTCTTTGCTCCACGATCTCCTGTGCAAAGCTGTCCATTTGCTCCAGGCCCGAGGGCGATTTAGTTTTAGACATTAGTGAGTGAAAAAAGCCTCCGTGCTGAGCGAGAACCTTTCCACCTTAGGGTCTATAGGACAATTTAAGTAAAAGAATGATGATTTTTTTTACTCATAGGATTTTTGCCTCTGTGAAACAGCTACACAAAAAAAAGAGTCTCAGAGGGACAAAACTTCAACTCTACCTGTAAAAATACTCTGGAGAGATACCTGAAATGTCTTTATATATTTACATAAATGTGACCAGAGTCTCTCCTTAAATGTCTGGTATAGAGGTAGCAAAATAACTCCATCCTTTCTGTATTTTATTTGACAAAAACAACACTTTGTGCTTATTTGTTATTCATCACTCTTGTTTGTGTGATACTCATTGCTCTCTTCTCCAATGCTCTTGCTCTGAGAAAATTGAAACTTCTATTAATTAAGAAAAGTTCATTAGTTCAACAGATTCATTAACCTTTTTTGGGAAATGTACACTGAGCATCAAATTAATCAGCATTCTGAAATCAAGTCACAATTTATCTCTCTGTGTATTATTTTTTAAAAATGTTTTTCAATATAGATGTACATAAGCCCAGCCTACATCATTTTGGGAATTCTTATTTCCTACTTTAATTCTCTAGTGGTCAGCTTTTATGTAAAAATACGTTTTTTACCTTATTTAAACAAAAGACTAATTTGAGAAACCACCTGGGATTTCAAACCTGTTTTCAGACATTATTAATTCAGATGTATTAGGCTGTGCCCTCCTCTGACTCCAGCAGTGCCCGCTGAAGAAATGCTCCTTCCACCAAATTAGCCCAATTCCCACTGATGAACCCCCTCCAGATCCGTGTGGTTCTTAATCACTTTCCACCAAATTAATTCATTTATTTTAAGCTCAGCTTTTACCTATCAGGTCTTTACCAAACAGTTTCATTTTCCCTGTCAGGGCACGGCAGAGGCTGTGATGATGCCAGGCCCATTTTGCTCCGGTTCTTTTTGGTTGTGGATAAATCCCAAAAAGCTGCATCACATCGAGGTGGTCAGGCTGGTGGTGGCTCAGGCTGCCCACCCACCCCTCGGGTCTCTTATTCATATTTGTTTCCAAGACTCCACCAGATGTTAATAGTCCTGACTGACCTTTTTTATGGCCATTTCAACTTAGTTCATTACTCAGAAAGATGTGAGAAGCAGGTTATTTTGACAGTATTAAAACCTTACAGTGATATTTTATTTGAATTTTTCTCCCAGTTCCATAATTAAGGCCACAGAGCTCATGCCAGTGTTTTACTATTTGTCATGAACATGAAAAGCTGACTCTACTGTAAAATCTTTGTTCTTCATAAAAAATAAGGGCAGCAGCCTGTGGACCTGGGCTAGACAAGGCTAATTTAGGATCGATCAAGTCCTTTCATTGGTAACATCGACACAGGTGCCCTTGCAGCAAAGGCCAAACCCATCATCACTTTATCACCACATTTGTTGCAGAGCCCCTCTCACTGCCTTCCAACTTCTAGTCACTAATTTTTGGCATGTTTAAACCAAGAATTAACATCACTGTGGTTCCCTTTATCACTGCGTGCTACGTTTTAATATAAGAATATTTCAAAGTGGTGTTGCCAGCTGCATGCAGTTTCCAAACAGCACAGAATACATTATTGGTGGGAAAATAAAGTCGGATTGAAAACTGCTCACAAGATGAGTATCAAAGAGTTAGCACTTTAAAATACTTGTTTCACAGAAATCAGCACATTTATATCAGACAAAAGGAGCTTGGGAAAAATTTCTCATCTTCAATCACATGTAGCTTACATTGAATTTTCTGTTTCAAATGAGTTTCAGTTTGAAGAGTTTCTATAATCTTTAGCAAGATCCTAATTTCAGAAAAAGCACTAACTCATTTTTAACAAAGCGATAATTATAGTTGTACAGAAAGTAATTGACAATTAATTGTATTATTTTTTAACCGTTGGTATTCAGAAACTACCAAACCTGCAAAGAGAATTGCACTCCATCCAAGCAGTCATTTATCCATTACTGTTTACTAACTGTTTTCAACCAAAGACTAAACCTTGTCTGGTGAAACACTGCTCCAGTGGCTTAACTCCATAACCTCACCTATGCCATTAACTACTAGAAACTAATTAGCAATAGTAAAGCCTGTGAAGCCTGCTATAAATAAGTTTCTTTCTCCTTCTGGTAGCAAAGAGGGAACTCGGTGTGAAAATTTGATAGAAACACATGTTGCTTATCCCCATCTAAAAGATGGAAACAATTCATGGAGATGCTACCCAGAAGCTTCAAATACCAATTCCTACTTCACCACATCTGTGATGAATTCTGATGCAATACATGACGTGTATTAGCTTAAAAAAAAGACATGTATTAGCTTAAAATGTTGGGAGGTATTTTACTATTTCATATTGATTATTGGCTTTCTGTCACAAGGTTTGTCTTTACGTCTGTCCAATTTTAAATTGTTAAATGTGATGTTGTACCAACATGGAGCACGACTCAGATGCAGGATTCTATCAAACCAACCCCTCAGAGACAAAAAACAGTGTCCTGACTGCACACACACAAATTCAGGTGTGCTTACGAGACACTTGGTGCTTCAGAAGAGCACAAAGAGGAGCACTGGCCAAAGTGCAGTCAGAAAATCCCCAGTCCCCACAGGCTGGAAACGCAAGGACCTGCATGACCCTCTGTTGTTATAAATTGTGAAATGGTTCACCTCTGCAGGTCACCTCCCCAACACCAGTGACCCCATGCTGAAGGCCACCAGTGTGACCAAGTCTTGCTGCTGACTGAACATAAATCTCACATCTCCCTCCTCCTGCCCCTTTTGCTTTTGAATCTACAGAGCAATCTGGGCAGACTTCATTCTTTTCTCCTTAGGGAAGTCAGACTCTATTGCATGTGCTCTCTTTTAATAGAAATATTGGATATCACATCCCCAGAGAATCTTGAAATCTTGCAGTTAAATGGAAAGAATACACTTGACCATGGATCTCAGACTGATGGAGATACACTTCATGCAAGTAATATAAATAAAATATTAATTCTGAGGTAATGGGAAAAGTGCCTTCCTAACTTTTCTTTCAATTTTAAAAAGCTTGAGACTTTCTTAGCTCAAGAGGAAAATTCCAGCAAGTTTTGAATTTTCATAAAAGCAATAAAAGACTTAAAAAAAAAAAAAATAGTTCTTCTCAGGTCCTCAAAGGTATTTAGGCATTTACCTCTCTCCTAAAATTAGCAGTCACGGAATTCTGAAAATGCATCTGAAATATGGATCCTTACCAATTTAAATGAGGACTGTGCACACCCTCCCCAAACTAGATGTAGAGCTTAAATTTTAAATAATGCAAATACACTAAACATATGAAACTATAAAACAGCTCGTGTGGATGGTTAGGTACACCCATCTCCATGCAAATTTTAATTACTAGTCAACCTTTGGGAGCGTTTTGGGGAGACACACGATTTAAGTTTGTGCTGTTACAGACCTGGAGCTGACTTCATTGAGGTCATGCTCCAAGGCAGAACTGCACCAGGCAGAGTTTAAATCAATAGGGTGCCTCACATCTGCTGATAAATCAAGAGCATCCCATCAGCCCATCTGCTGGGAGCGAGGCACCGTGGGCTGCAGTGATGGCACCGAGTGACTTTCTGCTTTGAGCAGCTCGTCAGGAGTACCTCAATTTGGCTTCAGGAACTACCAATGTGCCACATATTTACAACACTGGGCATGGGTTTAGTGAGTAAGAGGAAAGTTCACCTTCATCCACCCACAGTCCTCTGCACTTTGCCTCTCCAGTGTCTGCAGTGTCTTTGAGTCTCCAGTGAAGGGAAAGGGTAAGTGCAGCTTCATTTCAACTGATTACATTAAGCTAATACTTTTATAAAACTGGCTTGATATTCCTCAAACAGTCTCTATAGTAAAAAAAAAAAAAGAATTAAACTATCAAATCAATGGTAAGTCATTTTTAAACCACAGAAGTACAGTTTTAATATGTTCTGTAAGAGGATAAAACTGCAACCTGGAAAGGAGTTAACTCCAGGCATCAAGCCTGTCGTTCACATTTGCTCTCAGCCAAAGGTTTGATGGGGCCAAACCCAACAGAACCACTTTT
This sequence comes from Gymnorhina tibicen, assembly GCA_013399875.1. NCBI lineage: Eukaryota > Metazoa > Chordata > Aves > Passeriformes > Artamidae > Gymnorhina > Gymnorhina tibicen. The sequence goes on from VXAZ01003489.1 coordinate 1,686,618, forward strand.
GTGCTGTTCTAGATAAAGTTCCTTGAACTTACAGAACATTAGAGAACACTTCTGTCACCAGGGTCAGCCCGAGCAGACTCCAGGCAGCTGGAGCTCTCCCCGTGCCATGGAGGTCACCAAACCATCATTTCCCAGCCTGGTGCAGAGAAGTGCTGCACTACAGCAGCAGCAGCAGCATCTGGCCACATCTCTTCCAGTGCCTCTAGAGCTTCACTCAGGATGCAACAGCATCTAAGGAAATAACACACCAAAGGTGGCCAAGAGACCCATGAACCTCAGGGGCCTCAAGTGTGGCTCCCATGCTGTAGCCCTCCCCTGTGCTTGAATTGTACTGCTGTAATCCAAATCTGCATAAATGCAGGAAAATGTGAGTGAAAAGAGCCTGCCCACACTGGGGGACTGCTGCACAGAGACACAAATCCAGCCCAAGCCCACCTCTGTGGGAACACTGATGGGCAAAACTGCCTGGGAATTCATTATCCCTTCTCACTCTCAGCTTCTTCGTGCAGGACGCTCCCTTCTGCCCATGGAAACACTTTGGTATGAGACTCTGAGATTCAGAGTGTGATTCTGCTGATCTGTAAGGACCTCCCAAAGCCACTCAGAGGTCCCACACAACAGACTTGCCCAGTTCCATGCTGGAGTCACCAATCTCTTCCATGGGATGTGCCCCTCTGGCAGGATCAGAGCCACCCCACGCAGCCTCCCTCGACCCCAAGATGTCCCTCTGCTGGACCTGAATGGCAAAAGGGTCTCGGCAGCAAAGGTGCTGCCACCTTTATCTTATGGCAACCTCTGCACTGGGCACAGGGAAAGTGAAGGTCAACAAAAATACTGAGGAAAACTTCAGTACTGGAAAGATTCTCACACCTAGCACAGGTCTGGGGCTCCCAGCTGCCATGGCAGTTATGACCAAATAAATAAAACCACTCTATGTTATAACAGTCTTCAGGTAAGCAATGACATTAATTGGGCAAGGGAGCTCCCCTCTGATACTTGAATTGCAGCACACATTAAAAAAGAATGCTAATGAGATATTCTAATAAGATACTACATTTACAATGCCACCTTTGTTACAGAGTGAAAAACACTGCAGAGTGGAACAAGTCAAAAACATAATAAGAAAGAGATACTGAGACATTTTTCCCCTTCTACTACTGAAATTATGTCCCCGCACTATTTAAATAACAATGACAATATTTTGCTCAATAGAGGATTGCAGAGAGCAGCAAGGAAAATATGGCAGAGGTTGGCAGTAAAGTCAAAATTTACAACCTGTAACATCACCGTGTCTTGACATAAGAATTACTTTTATTGGAAATGTTATATATTCTTCACAGATTGCACCTATACTGCAAAAAACCTCTAGAAAACATAAGACAACTGCCACGTTAGAGCAAAGCACCAGCAGAAAGAAAATGAGAAAGCAAACATTTATTGCTAAAAGTCCTTATAATAAAACATGGCATGCACATGGCTGTAGAGCCCTGCACAGAGCTGCACAAGGACACAGAACCTGCTTGCAGATACACCTCCTACCAAAAATTAAAACTTAAAAATTGAAATAGTTCCTCCATTGGTATGCAGCCCTAGCTCAAGGTGAACTTGAAATCCTAAATTACAGCAAGCAAAAAGTGTCAACAGAATTTACTGAGAGAGCAAATTAAATATGCTGAAACAATGAGAAAGCTCCAGAATCTAAAGTTAATCCAAGAGTAAGATGGGGGGGGGGAGGGGTGTGCAAAAACATATCCTCCTGCTTGTCTAAACAAAACCACCATATAACCTGTAATTATTATCCTTCTCCACTTTGTTAAAAGAAGTTTTAGGGATTTGAAGGATTGGTGTAAATGGGAAGAAAACTTCCTCACATCATTCATAAGAAAATCTTCATATCCTGATTGTGCCCCCATACTTGAGGGACAGCCTTTACTGAACCATGCTGAAACACCCAAAACTCTTTTTAGAGCACAAGTTTTAAAGCAATATATTCTCACAAAGGAAAAAAAAATTAAAAAAAAAAAAGGTAAAACGTACACATTTTTTGATTACCATACTTCTGTCACATAAATTGTATGACACGTCTTTTTCCTAAACTGAGGAGCTTATGACTGGAAGACACAGTGAAAGAACAATCATAAAGGACATAAAAGAATACTATGTAAAGGTTTATGAATATTGGCTATTCCTAATATTCATCTCTATAGTGATTTTACATAACTTCTCTTTATTGCATATTCATTTTCACTGCATATTCATTTTATCAATGTCAAGTGAAAATGAATATCCTCAACCGATGCTAGAGGGACTTCCTTCCCCCCACCCTTCTTCTTAAAATCCATTTTCTTCTTGCCTTTCCATTTGTGTAAAACTTCAGGCTGCAGCAGTTATGTTCTGTAGCATATTTGGTGCTAATGAATCACAGCCTTTCACGACCTGGGCAAAACAAGTCATTGTAATGACACCTTTTTGCTACACTATATTTATTTGCCAGCAGGATCCCAAACGGCAATTCCTGCCACGACACGGCTGCTGCTGCTCTCAGTCCCTACAAGGAGGGGACAGATGCAGAAATTTCATTATTTATAGTACTCGTGGAAGAAAGCACAAGAAGTCTTTTCATGACCCAAAGAGTGCTGGAAATTGGCCGCCCTGAGAATGCCAGTCTCAAATGCACCCCAATAAAAACACACAAGTGTTCACTGCAATAAACAGCATCCCTCATCGAGGAAATTAATTCTGGAGTAATTCTGATGTATGTTGATCTGCAGGGTCCTCATGTGAGGGTGTAATATCATACTGCTTTATTCTTTATAGAGCATATATAAAAATCTGTGTGACTGTGAAAGTAAGTAGGAAGAAAATTACATTAGGAGAAGAAGGAAATGGGTACTACAAGAGCAAATAAACAGGTTTGTGGGGGTTTTTTTCTTCATTTCTTTCTTTTCTTGCTCTGATCTTCAGTGTGATCAGCAAAGCAAGATGACTGTTTTAAGATTTATGTTTCCTACAATATTATATATTCTTTACATACCCAAATAAATTAAAAGGGAGTATAAAAGTTTTAAAAATAATCCCACTACTGAGTATTAAACTGCTGTAAAGCGCACACCTTCAGGTACTATTTAATATAAACCCTTACTAAGAGATACCTGTTCACTATATGCCTGTTCATCTCTAACAAACAGGGACTGAATCAAAACACATTCAGACAAAAATTGTTCCTGTACCACAGAAGACGAGACAGAATATTTGCCTCAGCCAAGACAAAAGGTGGTAATTCAGTACCAAACATGAAGAAAGTGATTATTTTCTATCTCAAAACTGGGTGCTCGGGTTATTCCCTCCTTCGTGACAAACTGCTCTCAACATTAACAAAGAAGACAAAAAATTGCCATATCTGTGAAAAAGTATTAGATGAGTCTTTTAAGAATTGGAAGGACTTGGCAAAAAATCTAACAGTAATAGTAAGCAAACAGTTTAAAAATAAATTTATTTTCTGGAAACGTTTCTTCTCAGTGTTCCTTTTCTTCACATAATGTTTCCATGCTGGTATATAAACTCAGCTTTCTTCATTCATTTGGTCTAAGCTGAGACTTCCATTGTTTATAATACAATTTAACATAAAAACACCATCCCAGTGATCTCTTTCCAGACGAGTAACTTCAAACTCCACTTAAAATTCTCAGCATTTTGTATGTGATTGTTTTGCAGTGAACACCAATGAATTAACGAGAATGCAAAAGACTTTTGTTTTGCTTACTGAAGGGGGAAAAAGGCCCAAACAAACCAGGCGACATCTCTCCACAGATTTCAAGTTTTCCTTGTATCACTGCCTATACAGCATAATGTAAGATAGTGGTAAGGTCTGAAATATTTCTTAAAGAAAGGAGGAAGGAAGGGGTGTAATAATAGCAATTGATTTCCAAATTCATTATCTTCAAATTATTTCTATTCTTACACATCATAACATGCCTATATTAAAGAGCATGGCAGTCACCTGTCCTACCTGTAAATACTGGAGTCACATAATTAAATCCGAGAATGTTAAACCAAGCTCACCTAGGAAGATGTGTCCCTTTGCTCTTAAAACATCCTGGCACTGTTTTCCCTCTAATTTCAAGTGTGTGCAAAAAAAATGAAAAAAGAAACAACCTGTTACAAGTTGAGTGAATGCCCCATAAAACCGAATTTGCTTGAGTTCAGAAGGCCCCTACAATCTTCACACCGGTTCCCCTTTCCCTCCAAGCAGCAACTGCTGTGTGTAAAAATTCTCAAGGGGAGCAGTTTCCAAATTCCTCCATCAGCACGAGTATAATTTACAGGAGAAACAGCTGCTTACACACAGGAAAAGGGCAAAAGTCTTAAAATCTGCCCAAGAGAGCCAGGGTTTAACTGAGCCTCACAGGGAGGGACAGCTCCTTCCAGCTCCCCTGAGCCCCATTACTGCAGAGACAATTTGTGTTCCTTTTCCTAAGCACCTAAAGCTCCAGGAGCTGCATCCAGCCCTGCCTTTAATCCACACTTCACCCAGCAGTGCAGGCAGCATCAGCTGAGCTGAAGGGCTCACATCTGATTGTGATGAAGCAAACAAGGCAAACAGTTCAGTGCCTCACAGAATTAAATAAAAAACAATAGGAGTAGCAAATGCCATGGAGGAGAGCTAAATTCACTTTCAAAAAGCTGCTGAAATGAAAAGGAAGCTAAATTCAGCATCTGGCTGAATTATTTACAATTCTATTGTTTTCAAAGATCGCTTTTAATAACACAGCATTTGGTCGTGCTGGCTTCACCTCAGATCGTTCCTTTAAACTGCTCAGATCCGCCTCAATCAGATATGAAGTTCACCTAAAATCTGCATCAAGAATTTACCTCAGCTTTTCAAACCCACATATTCCGTCCAGGGACACCTTGCAGAGCAGTTTTCCCAGTTTCCCCCGCTGTTCCCTGGGCAGTGGCTGACACGGCATGGGTGGGGGGTTCAGGGTGACACAGGATGGTGGGGGGTTCAGGGTGACAGGGCATGGGGGGGGTTCAGGATGGCTGCGGAGGGACAGCAAGGCCCACGCTCCTCCGGGTAAGGGTGTTGTACAGAAAGAGCCCAGCTCTGGGACTATTCCCCCAAATTAACGATTTTGAAGGACTGATCCAGGTGGCACTTTATGTGTTTAAATACAGCAGTTTTACTGCTCTGTAAGATTAGCTATCCCATACATGGTTAGCCTGCTTCAAGCACCAAATCAACAACAAAAATTCATTTGATTTTCACTGTCTTCCCAACTTTAGCCCATTCAGTTTAATAATCTTCTTTCAGAACAAGTCTTAGCTGAGTTTTTGTACACGTGGGGAAGGCTGCTTTATACCCTGGCACCTCGAAGAGCTAAGAATGTGAATACTGCAACACGGAACCACTTATAACATCATACACGATCCGTGGCTTACAAGGTTTAATATGGAAACCTTTAAAATGCTCTATTTGTTTTTTAGAAGATCACTTATAATCTTCTATTCAAAACCAGAGACTTTTGTAGAGATTTACCATAATGACAGATTTTTATGTTTCTGACAAGTTTCACTTTTTCTGAAAAGAGTTTAAATAAAACTCTGGAAAGTGTATACAACTCCCTGAAATCCCATTTATACCAGCTTCTTTCTGATGTCAAATTATTATTCCAGTTGCCTTAGTTACATCATTTCAGCATCTCAGACATGGATACCTCTGCCTTATCTCCACAGATAGAATTTAGATAATTCATCATTTCTCTATGCATGCAGTCTTTATTTCCAGAATGTTGCTCACAAGTTGGTGGCTTCATTTATTTCTGTACTTAGGGCAGATAAGAGAGCCAGCGAGCGCGAAGAATTTCACTGGAAGATTTATACAACCACTGCTCGTACCAGCTGGAGGCCTGAAATAGCAGCTTAAGATGCGTTTTGCTGTTTCCAGCATAGCTGGACATCCTGGCTGTTAATGGTGTCACAAAGCTGCTCTTTGGTTACACAAAATCAGGCACAGCGCTCTTTCCTAATTTACCACTTAACCACACATCTGCTCAAACCGTCTCAGTAAGCCGAGGCACAGTGAGGGAATTGCAACCAGATGTTTTTCCATGCACAAGTTAATAAACACACTGTATCCTTAATTTCAAACACCTTTTGTTCCAGATGTGGCACGCACCACCCAACAACCGCAGCCCCGAATCACCAGGGACACCCGACTGCAACCAACCATCCGGCTTGGAACAGACTCCACAAGCCAGGTGAAGTTTATTAAAAGCTTGAAACATTTATAAATCTCCATGGAAGCCTGGCTTTAACGCACAGCATTTAGAGGTAAATGGTTGGTGGAACAGAGAGGATCGTTCCTGCAGCCCCCCCGGGACTGGAGGCTGGCTCAGACCAACTCCTTTATCATCCTCACGCTAATTGTGATGCATCTTGAAATGATTGGATCTATTGTTAGAACAGGCCCTGTCAGCAGCTGGGACACAGTGATTAATAGAAATTTCTCTTTAATTCCTTAGGATGGAGAAGCCTAAAGTCACAGTTGAGCCCTGGACCCCAATTATTGGGTGATTAATGAAATTATAATTGCCACCCTTTCACTCACAATCATCACTAGGTTTACTATTAATCATTAGAGGTAAAGCACAGAAAAAAGAAAATATTTTACAAGCACTGAGCTGCAGACACACGGGAGAGTTGTATTTGGGTCAGGAAAATATTCTCCACATCAGGCTGGAGCAAACGTGTGTCATCACCAACAACTCAGGAGTGCTGACGGTTCAAGTGAAGGTCAAGCTTGCTAATAGGAATCATTTCCTGCCTGATAACAACAGCTACACCTGATCCAGCACTCCAGACACAGATACAGACCAGTTGGCCGTCAAGGTGGAAGAAACAGTTTTTAGCATCCTTGCTAGTAAATGGAACAATCAAGCCCAATAACAGGATTCCCTTCTGAGTTATAAGGATATTGCTTTTAAAATCATGTGATATAGAGGTCCTATAACTACATGGTGCCTGTCTGTGGGCATGGACAGGCTTGGACCATTGGACCTATCCTCTGACATACTGTACCTATTTTCCAAGGCTGATTATTTCCCAATGACAACTCAAAGTGGCCAACACAGTTCCAGCTTCACAGGAATTAAGTGAGAAATTTTTTTGCCTGTAAAATATCCAGTTGAAAAAGGAGAAAAAAAATCCAAAAAAGAACCCAAGAGTTGAGTTAGAGCTGCTTTAGCCTTGTAGCATTAATGTCAGGAAAGGTCAGAACCAAGATTTTTTTTTTCCCCTTCTCTACTGATCAGATTCTATGAAAGAATAATTAGTTTTTCACCGATCAAAAAACTATGCAAGGGAAGGAAATTAAACGCAAGTGAAGAAAAAGGCTGAAGCTCTTTTGTCTCCTTTGGCATGAACAGCTCTTGTAAAATTTAAGGGCTCCACTGGCATCACCCCCCATGAGAGGGGGGTGCAAGAGGAAGAAGGAAGATCTCCTTGTGGGCCACAAAGCTGTGTCCTCAGACAGAAACTGGGCAGAGGAAGGGACAAGTCTCCGTTGTCCCCAACCCTGCAGCCTCCGCTCTTCACCACCTCGATGCATTTGTGTTCTTGCAGCTACACGGTGTAAACTAAATGGGTATTTACCTTGCAATGATCTGTATCAGGTGAAAAATCACCATAATTTAGATCTCATTTGTTTATGTAATAAATGATTTGTTTATACTGAGCTTGATGCTTTACTTCAGCTCCTTGAAATTTCATTAAATCACAAAACACTTGTGAGACCATGCCCAGGAAAGGCAGAAACAGCAAGTCTGCCACAGCCCTGTCTATTAACAACCAAAGCATGCAACCACTTCACCGTGTTTACCGGCAGAAAGAAGTGATTTCTGTGATCAGCCACTCTTGAATATGTCTGAAACTCTGATTACAGGTGCTTTTTTTAGTGCTGATTTAAGCAAACATTCCTCAACTGACATCCTGTGAGTTTTAAACAGGAGGTGGGTGGGGACAGTGATGCTGGTGAGGTTTCACAATGCTAAATTCCAGTCTCCGGGGGAAAATAAAAGACCTCACTAATCTTTGATGTAATTTATCTGAGCATATGCCAAAGTGCACTAAATTGTGTAAGGGAGGATAATAAATATCTCCAGTGGATGACAGAGAAGGAATGGAGAGCTGTGGAGTTCTATTGCACTGTTCAATCAGAAGGTTGGGTCAGTTAATGCTCGAGCTCAAGGCTGAGCATCAATCTTGGCAGGGCTGTGACATCCTGCAGCGTGGACACCAGGCAGCTCACGGCCCGCAGCTGGGTGGGCATGAAAATAAAAACATGGCAGGAAGTGACAGAAATAAGCACTATTGCCTGTAAACCAGTAAATATTATATTTATAAATACTATTATTCTCATCATGAAATTGGATATTAACAGCTTCCAATTAGAAACCAGAGATAACAGACATAGCTGTAAATTGGGTTAAAGATTTGGCAGAGAACCATGACTGCTCCAGATTTCTCTTACTACAATTTACAAAAAAAAAGCCTTAGCAACATTTCTTAATCTAAGAACTATATACTGGATAGTAGGAAGCTTCTGACTTCCTGTACCTGCAGTACTGCTGAAAACAAAGGAGAATTTGTTGTTTTGGTTTGAATTTTTTTTGGTTTTAACTTCCCCAACAGAATAAAATCCCCTGTTCTTCTATCCTCCCTATTCTTGTGTAATAATAATTTCTCAGTAAACTAGTACAGTCACCTAAATGCTAGGAAAGTTTTTAAAGGCATATTAAGATTCTGATAATTCAGTGGTGAGATGACTTTTATTGTGCTAATATTTAGTCAATGCAGCATCTTAATCAATCACTTTCTAGGGAAGCTCCCAAATTTTCATACGTACTGTTTGTGCTTAATGTTTTGGTGAATACCTTCCACCACAATCTCCCGGAGCGGGGCATCTACTTCCATCAAACTTTTCCAATCACACACAGCACTCCTTGTTTCTCTTACACACACAGCAATTTTACTCATGTTGAACTGTGAGGGAAATCCCAACGATTTAATCACTAAAATACAGTTTACCCATCAGAACGAGGAAATTGCTTCGCAGAGATTAACCCCATATGTAAAAATTTGATCCTTTGTGTCCTCCTCCCTGGATTCCTTAGCGAAGTGAGAGCTGCCTGAACCACTGGAGGGCTCAACACATGAAATGTGGAGTTCTTGCTTGGGTCTGTTCTTGGTGGCTGCTGGTTCATAGCTCCGATGTAACACAAGGTGGGAGGTGCAGGTGGTAAGAAAAAATTAACTTGATAACCAGAGACATGTTTTTCCAAACCGTAGAAAGATGAACTTAGAAAGAAGCCCAAATTCAATAACTTCTTGAATAGATTAACTCCAGCTTTCTAAATAATACAGCACATATTAGAAAGGGTCACATTTATACTGGCTTTAACAGCCCCAGGAGGGAAACTACAGTGGTTGCCTTTGATCTATTGGCCTATATTAAACAGTGATGTGCTGGAGCATTGGGAAATGTCCTAATTTATTCCTGGAAAATACGTATGCATATTGTCAGATGGAACATTCTTTATGCTGCAGTGGTGTATTTTATGAGACTGATTAAAAAAAGTAAAAGGAAGCAGAGAAGTGTGTCATCCATCCAAAATTGAACAGGCTGCCTGGCTAAATGGCTGAGAAGCAATTTTGATTGAAATTCTTTGCATCAAGATATTCACTTTATTTTGTCCTACAAAATGCTCCTTTCTAAGCTCAGAAGCAAAGTAAAAAAGGGGTGCATAATGAGCAGCCAATTCCAGATCACAGCTATTACAAGGGAAAATAAGAGTGCCCAACACTTATTAAGGGCCGTGCAGTTACAGACAAAGAACTGAACGTGAGCTGCCACTCCTGAGCCAACGCTCAGCCTTGCAGGGCTCTTCCAGCAGGTGCCTGGGTTTGGGGTGGGAAGGTGCAATAAAAGCAGTGCCATGACACAACCACGGTGGGAGCTTTGCTGAGGTCTCAACGCACCTGTAGAAACTTTACAGCCTGGTACCCAGCCATGCAGCTCATAAACCTCCTGAGTTTTAGAGTGCTACACCTGTAGCAGAACTATTGCACCTGCCCCGTGAGCTCCATGCACATTCCAGCACATTTAGGAGTTTTGTTAACATGTGCTAGTTAAAAAGCAGAGAACAAAAAACCTGCCTAAGACGGGTAAAGAGATACAGCTCTGCTCTCAAACACTAGATCTGACAGCCTTTTTCACTTTTTTTTTTTTTCCTCAGAGCAGAAATAGCAAATAGAGGAAAAAAATAAATTTTTCCTTTGCATTTTCTAAAATTGGATTTTCCCCATTTCCCACATATGCTCTCACTGCACCACTTTCTGGCAATACTTTCTGCAAGGGGCAAATGTTGCACATCCGTTTCTAATCAGAAGAATTTAATAATATTCCATCAGTGCAGGCAGTTCGCATTTACACTGTCAATTTTTTTATTTTTTTTTTCTAGAAGAAATGTGAATACTCGTTGCTAGCCAGAGTAGCTGCGGACATGAATAGCAGCCTAACTGCCTCCTTCTGCGAGAAAAAGTTCCCCCCTTGGTACCAGCTGAAATTCTAATCAGAGTTCCCTCACAACACAGATATTGTAGGTGTGCTGTGCTAGTCATGGCTGTTATTATAAACGACATTTCAGGAATTGAAAAAATTGTAGCTTGTCAGTTGAGACCTGTAATCGTTTTCCATTCAGCAAAAAGGTTTAACAGGGCTGCTGGTAAAGGGAGGAAAAATAAATTCCCTTCTCGCTAATCCAAGAAAGACACAAGTGGTCTAAATTAACAATTATCTTAGACATGGAGGGAGATTTCTAATAACACTGCATTAGAATGAGAGCTAGAGTGCTCTGATGGGAATTTAATAACCCCAATCGGCCCCAGGCTGACCAGGATACGGGCAGCAGTTCCATGGGAGGGGAGCAGAAGTGATCCCTGCACTGTCCAAAATGAGCCCAGTGAATCCTTGGTGCCACCTGCACTGGTCACTCGTTCAGCAGAGTGACCATGCTGAGGGTTCAAGGTGCACACGAAACATCACCCTAGGCACACGCCTAAAGCAAGCAGGGGCCACGAGATAAAATGACTCCAGAAACAAAAGCTGTTTGATGTCCTATGTAGCCCAAGAGGAGTTCCCACATTCTGTGCTGTTATTGCAGTCCTAAATGGAAAGTCATTTTAATATAATCCCTTGTGATAACTTCAAATTGCTCCCTAAAATGGAATAAACGAGAAAGATGGTTTAAACTTTCAGATGTTTAACTACGTATTTCTACATATAATAACATGCCTGTTGCTGTCTGTGTGCATGAAAAGAGAACTTATGTTCATAATCTAAAGTACAAGTTACATTAGAACTCTTCAAAAATGTAATAGCCTTTCTAGATGATAGCCTATATTAGAAATAAACATTCAGGAATAATTCAGAGTACAAGAAGATAACTATGAGATAAGCAGTGAAAAAAAGATAAGGAAAATGATTAATATTAAAGCTGTTGTACTGGCCTGCTGGGAAGGGAAAAAAAAAAGGAATCACTGTTAACCATAGACTTGAAACATCATCTTCGAAACAAACCAGAGAAACCTAAACCTCTGTTCCTAACAATAGCAATAATTATCCAATATTCTAATTCTCTGGGCAGGGTCTCAGCCACTCCAGTTCAGCAGAGCATCCCTTCTCTCCAAAGTGCTGCAGCCCCAGCCCCGCTGTCAAAGCAAGTTGAAATCACACTGCCCACTTAGTCAGAAAGTCAGAGCTCCCCTTCCTTCACACGAAGCACTTCATCCTCTGGTAAGCACTGCAAAAAGTCCAAAGTGCTGGAGGAAGAAGGGCTGTGTAATAAAAGTGTAATTGAAATGGCTGTACTGCTGCCTCATTTCATTACTCACACTGGCCTCTGCTTGTTAAATTTTAAGATCTCTTGGGAAACCAGTGCATAATATAACAACACTCCAGAGTGTCAAAACAACCCCTGCTATGATTTATCTCATGCGTGACATCAAGGATCTATTTTAAAGTAAAGATTTTACCAGTAAAACAAGCGCTTAAACTTTTGCAGTTCCCTGAATTTAAAGAATGTAGACTAAAAATTCTGGACAAACTTAAGGAATTTCTAGACTTCTAGCTGTCTTTGCCTTCCTGAAACGTTTTGAGTCTCCTTACTCCTTTGCATCTCCAAAGTCATTATAAGAAGAAATTCTAATCTGGGTTTCTTGAACAACAATTAGTATAAGAAAACAAAATTTAATCAAGGAGGCATCTAACAGAAGAAAAAGAAACAAACAAACACAAAATCCAATTACAAGCTTAGAAATTCTTTGTTTTAAAGTAATTTTAAAGTTCCATTCAACACCCAGGGATTGCAAATGCTTTTGGGTGACGCACACCAACATGTCAGGGAAGGCTATCTGGATACCCAGCACACCCCTCCTGCTGTGGGTGCTCTCTTGGGCCACCTCCCAGCTGGCCTTTGTCCCACTTGGTGCTTTGAAGTTGCCTTTTGAACTACAGCTTCACTAACAAGACCTTAAATAAATGGGCTCTGACAGGTATCAGAGGCAAAAGGTGCATTTCTGCACCTCCTTGCTGACTTCACCAGCAACTACAATTAAATTGGGAAACTCTCCCAGCCGCAACTACCATTTGAAAAATTCCTTCTGCCTCATGCTCCATTGCAGCAGGTAAGGTCACCACAGAATATTTGTGTTATTTGTTTCTAAGGAAAACCACCACATGCACAACAGCAGTGCCATTCCTTCATCTGGCTTTAACTTCCCCATAAAATCTGCTACAGCCATGTAGGAAACACACCATAAAATTAATTTTGTCTGGGCTTAATTAGCAGTTTCATATTTAGTTCCCTACTTTGCCCAGAGAAGCCTTGACTCCTCTGCAGCCGTGCCTAGGAGTCAGTAACAGGCCAGAGAACACAATATAACTTTTTGCTCTCTGTTCCAGTAGCTCTCTGCTGCTATGAGAGATTGATCGTTTCCAGCGGGCTTTTATTCGGAGGCAATTTCTCCTTTGTGTCAGGAAACTGGGGCTAACTCTGAGGTAAGCACCCTGCCAGAGGAACTTTCAGATGAATACCAAAGTAATGATTTCAGCAAGTACTTTTTACACCCACCTGCCCTTGCCTTGTAAAAGCTGACCCAAGGATCAGAACAGCCTTAGGAAGGACCCAGAGCAGTTTCCCTTCAGGATCCCAGAGCTGAGTTTTGCTCAGCACAATCCTGGCACAAGAGTGCGTGCCAAAGGCTCAGATGTGTCATGATACCCCAACACTGCATCTCAGGGGAAAAACAGCAGAGGACACAAATTACAACGGAGATGAAATCATTTTGAAAAACTCACCGACAGTCGGGGTTAGACACATCAGGTTTTTGCTCTTTGTTTTTCTGTTCCTTCCTGGTAGATCTAGCGAGTGAAGCCTGTCAGTGATGACCACTGCTCATCACCCAGCAGCCCTTGCTTTATTCTAACACTGGCTGGTGTAAGAAGTGCATTTCCTAGGCATTGACAAGAGGACAGCGGGCTGCCACAGGTAAATTTGGTCACCAGCTCCTTTCCATTCACCCAGCAAATGCTGATCATCAGTCCCCAGCCCTTGGGAAGGGGCAGAACCACCAAATTACCCGGCCAGATCAATGCACAAGGAAACAGGCAATTGAAGCCCTGGGTCCCCACGCTGTTAACACACCTCTGTGTTCTCCCTCTTTTCTATATAAATTTAAACAATTTAAACCTTACGGTCTGAAACATATTGGGGAAGTAGAAATCAATGGAAGCTTTGTTATTTTAAGAAAGCAGTCCCAAGGAGTGTGATACATTGTCTCCTTAGGACTTCAGTTTGCATTTTCATGCAATTGTGTGGCAAATCCTTTGGCTGTAGCAGAAAAACAAATGGAGAAGCTGTGTGGCCTTTCAATAAAAGAATGAAATTAATCAGTTACCTGACTTCCACTTTGCGTTAACATTATTGCTCATTTTTTAACTAAAAAAAACCCCAGATTTTTATTGTTACAGAACCTCAACCCTTTCTGAACTCTGCAGTTCTGTCAGGGGCATTGACTATAATGATCCAGATCTCAAGGTCAGAAATATAAAGAACTGAGCAAACCAGTAATTTCACACTGTGTAGCAGTCTCTGAGAATACTGGCCCCTGACGTATCATGCCATGAAGAAAAACAACGAACTTTCATTTTTGATTTAAAGAGTCTAAGTTTACTCAATGGTGCTTTGCTATCCCCCAAAGTTTTACAACAGCATAACCAGCCTTTACCACTTGTCAACATTTAATAGCCTGCACCCCAATGATTGATTTTGTTCAATTGGCTTTTTTTTTTCCTCTGCAACTCATGTATTTAGCTTTTAGGTGCAGCAGGTTGACAAGGCATCTATCATGGCTAAACAGACTAATTCAGAAGCATTTCTTTTCTGCAGCCCTGTTTGTTTGGTCTTCTGCTGCATTCTTTGTTTTGTATCTTCCCACGTAGCGGCACAGGTTTGCCCTGCTTCTGCTACAATATCACAGAAAAGCTGTTCTGTGCTTCTCCTTCCTTCTGCATCTCTCTCCTGACCATCCTGACTGCCACCCTTCCCTTCCAAGGGAGTTTGGTTTATTTGGAGAAGGAAGATCACTGAGGAAGGACCTGTATAAGTGTTTTGGTAGTTATTAAAACACATTTAAGATGTACCTGGCTCACCTCATTTTAAAAAAATATCATCTCTCAAAACACTACCTAAATGGAATAAAAATTTTCCTGTTCAGAAAGTTGGAAAGTATAACAGGCACCTATTTAAGTCATGCTGTCCAATAATTCTGATATCTGAGTGCAAGTGATAAGCACTCTGTTAAATGTACAGTGTCAGACACATCCCGAGGTTTCTAAAGAAAAGAGATGTCATTGGAAAAAATGGCAGCAACATCTGTTAAGGTCTTTCAGTGGAAACTTATCCCTGAAGACCTGAAGTATGCTTCCAAGAGGAATGAATTAATTCAGCAAAAGATACAGCATGAGTTACCTGAAATCCCTTAAACTAACATGGATGTCTCAGGGCCTCACAAAGCTAGGGACTAACTTAAAAATTATAAAAAGTAAGGAAAAAAGGTAGTAATTCTGGGGTGTATTCTGAGCTTCATCTCAGATTGTGGAGACATGGAATAGGGAGTTAGAGCCTGCACAGGAACAGCACAGAAGAGGCAGGAGGAGGGAACTCCTCCAACAGCAATCTTTATCCCTCAGGAAAACTGCACTAGACAATGTTTTTAAGATGTTTCTTAATAGTTAAGGCCCACCTCCTCTCTAGGAAGATAATTAAGAACTGTCTTTCATCCCACTGCTGTCTGGGGAGGGTAGCAGTGATACACAGATTCCTTGAGAAGCAGCCGAGTTAAATCAGGCCTTGGTTTTGCCTGTTTGCAAAACCCAGAATCTGCTAGAGTAAAGCACCACTAATGCATTTGTAGCCGATGGAACAAATATCACTTGCAAGTAAACTAATATTTGAGGAATATGTGAGGAAAAACTATTTCACATTAAGGAAAAGTCTCCTTCAATTAGTGCCCATTGCGCAGATCCCTCGGGAATTTCCCAGCTCCCCTATCAGCTCTCTCTCGGTGTCTAGCACGTGGCTTTATTCCTTATAAATATTGTTTTATCTTCTAACTGAAGGCCAAAAGTCCTTCTTTTTACCTCAATCAGGATGAGGGCTGTAAAAACCTTGCTAGAGAAGTTGCCTGCACAGTGCTGGGCACGGCTGGCTTACTTCACAATGGCCAGCAAGAGAGATTCATTCCTTCGAAGGGGAAAACAGCATTTTTCCATTAAGTGAACTCTTGTATAATACAGCAGCATATCTCTGCTTCTTAGAGTCTACACAGCCCTTGCTATCCGTGTTTCCAAACGAGTTGTTTACTTTCTCTCAAATCCTCAGCTTGGCAGAGCTTGTGAACAGCCTGCCACGCTGCTGAGCACAGCGCCACGAACACAAAAGAAAGAAGCAATTCTGAAGGAAGCACATCTGAAAGGAGGAAGATAAAATAGTGATGGCACGATTATTTTTATTTTATCAAGTTGCTGTAAAACTGCCAAGCCCAGAAGGCGAGCGTTTTAGCTGTGTTCTGGAAAAAGAAAGCCAGCTAACTCTCCCTCCTCACAAAAAAGAAACGTTCAGATGTTTCCAAGTCACAACACTTGTAAACCCTGAAATAGAAAGAATGAAACGGATCATAAAGCATCCTCACTTTTACTTAAATAGACGAAGATCTGTGTGTTGGGCACACGCAGGAAAGCAGATGAAGAACAAACAATCAGAATTCAAAAGAGCCAAGAGCCTTGTTCTCGCTGAGACCCGAGTGCCTCATCCCACCACCGCCCGGCCAGGCTGCTCGACACGGAAACCAAATCAGCACTTATCAAACCTAAGAATCCACTGTGGATCTTAGGCTTGGTGAGCACAGAGATCTTCTCCAACCTAACTAATTTTGTGAAATGGCCCTTAACATCCAAAAATAAAACTTGGAAGGAGAAAATTTTAACATGTACGTGACAGAGGATGGCTGTGAGGATCAGGTTTTCTTGCAGGGAAATAACTCCAGGAATTCAGAGAGTAAAAATGTAAGTATGAAATATTACCAGATAAACAACCCAGTGTTAGAAGTGCCCCCACATTACAAATACTTTGGTAATTAGTAATCAATAATTTGGTAACAGTACTTCAGATTAGGATGAGAGTGCCCTGAAAACCTTGAACTGTAAAAAACCAAGCACCCAGAACTAATCTTGTCCATGGCAATAACTGACTGTGGGCACCCTAGCAGAGGAAGTTCCCACAAATGGTGGCAACTTGAGTATTTAATGTGAATCTCTGCTGAAGAGTGAAGAGAAATTTAGAATAAAATCCTGAGGCAGAACAGCAGCACAAGGAGAGGGCATGACAAATAAAACAAAGTGCAATTTCTGCCTCGGTTCATAGTTTACACCATCTGTATTGCAGATATATAGTGAAATTCAGGGCATTACAAAGTACTGTGGAAATTTATGGATTTACAAACAAAGCAGCAGAATATGCATCTTTTCAGGGATGATGAATTCTACTACAAACACCAACCACTGTCAGAGTGTTTGCAACATTAATTCTTTTCTGAGTCTGGGAAACTTCTAGTATCTGTTAGAGTTAGAAAAGCAGCACAATGCTCAAGAATTAATTGTGGTATTTGGGAAAGCATAAAGGCATTGCAAAACAAAGCCAAAATGGAAAGTTTTGCTGAGCATTTTCCAAACTACAGTTGATCATCTGCAGGACCAACATCTCCTGCCTGGAGCCTGGCATCCTTTTCTAATGGAATTTTCCTTAATTTAACTTAATCAACAACTCAATTAGAACCAGTTTTTAGAATTCCAGCAAAACCCAGTTTGTATTCATAACAGTATGGAAGAATGTTGTAGGAGCCTTCCACATGAAGAAGTTCACCCCAGACAGAATGATATACACCAAAAAACTCCCTTCCGTCTTCAAGGCACAGGTAGCTGCCAAACGAAAATACTTCATTTTCCAAGAAAAGACAAATACTGTATTATAAAACCTATTTTAAGCACATTTTGAGTTAGCACATAGATTCTGCTGTTCATCTGTGCCCTTCAGTTCAAGCAGGCAGCGTGCAGCCTGGATACACCATTTCGGTGGCAATTGAGTCCAGGCCACCATCTTTTTGAGACTCACTGTAATTCGTCTCCAACTGTGACACAAACTTTGCTGCTGGACAGTGAGAGGCAGGGACAGAAATGGCTTGAACCCCCGTGGCCTGAACATCAGTAACTGCTGCTGCTTTGCAGAAATATGAAATGGGACAACACGAAGGAAAAAAGAGATCTGGAGGAAGATCTCATTTGTTGAAATAATTATATGAGAGGACACACTTGTGTCCCTCCACATTGCACAGACACTTGGATGCAGATCAGCAGACACAGGCAGGGGAGCCTCATGGCCAGGCTGGGCTCTGACATTCCCAGCTCAGCAACTCAATCTGCAACCAAAAGCTGTCAGAATAGGCAAAGTCTCCACAGCACCTTTTATTTTTCACTACTTCTCTGTTTTGAAATCCCTTTTAGGTACGAAAACCAACCAAATCTGAGCAAGAAGCCCCCCATGCAGCTTTGCTGCCCAGTGGACTCATGAGGCACAGCCTGAGGAGTGAGAAATGTCCATTTTAAAGGGCAGTGCTGCCCTGGGCTCAAAGGGCTCAACACGGGCACCCTGAGTGGCACAGCAGCACCTGCACCCTCTGAGAGGGTTCCTGTCCCCTTGCAGGAACTAAAACACACTGCAAATGCTGACTCTGATAATCTCCCCTCATATGCCTCGTTGTTTATTGGATTCTTTCTCAAAGGCAGATGGAGAGAGCAGTGGTGTTAATCTCATTTGGGATTGAATGAGTCCATAATACCCATTACCTTATAGGCACTGGGGCACTGAGTTGTGGCATATCTGCTTTATATGCAACAATTTTCAGCCAAAAAATTAATCAGACCATAAAATATCCTTCAAGAAAAACAACTGATTTCGCAGATGAGGAGCTGCCTGAGAGGGTGAGCGACCTGGCAACCCAGAGCCACCATCTCCACTGCAGACACAAAACAATAATCATATAACTTAATGGGCTGGTGAAATCCCACATTTCAGTTAACTAAATTCAGTCAAAATCTCTTTTCAACACTGAAGATGTATGAGAGAGTTTGGGTGTGCACTGGGGGCTCTAATGGCATTTACGAATAATTTGTCCCCCAACGCTGGGTTTCAGACTTCAACCTTTGTGACCAAGAGTCAAATATTCAGTGTTACAGAATCACAGCTGTGGTGAACCTCTGCAGGTGAAGAGTTCACACAGTGAACTGAGTGCCTACTTCTGTTATTGCCTGGGACAAGACTTTATGGCTGTGTTTGCTATCCAGAAAAATAAATTTGTGCTGCTAATTCATCAGGATTTAAGAAACAAGGTTCTTACTAAACACTGGAAAAGCTTACACTACAAAAAAGCCAATCAACTAAAACACCACCACCATGAAAAGACGGTTACAAGTTTCCTAAAAAGAGTGTGGGAAGGAAAACCTCAGGAGATCAACTGAGAGTTTAAAAACCCAAAACTTCCAAGAGCTTTCCCTCAAACACTCTCCATGCAAAGGTCCACACGGAAGCCAATATCATTTTTAAGATTTAAAACACAACACCAGCGAGATTTTATTATGTTCATGTTTCCCAAAGGCTGTTCAGGCTGCTCCTCTCACTCTCAGATGCATAAATCCCTACCCCGGCAGAGCAGCGGAGAGGATGGATCTGTTCCCGTGCCGGGCTCCTGCCTCCCTTTGCCGCTAACTGCCAGTGACAGCCAAGTGGACACTGGAAAATGGACACCTCAATGAATCACAGCTCGTTTATGCTTTCCATTTCAAGATTTATGCACGTTGAGCACAGCTCAGAGCAAGGAAGTTACAGTCCAATGCAACTTAATGGTTTTGATACTCGGAGCTTTCTCCTAAATAACGAGGATGTCTCTGCTCCCTCTCAAAAGGGGGTGATGGCAGAGAAATACTGTGGGGAGGAAAGCCATTCCGAGCATCCCCATGGATAACTGAGCACCTCACAGATCTCATCTGCATTTTCTGAAAGCAAGCCCATGTGATTTACTCAGACACTGACAGGGCTCCGTGCATCTCCCAGGATGAAGGAGTAGCTGTCTACCTGCCCTTTTTCAACAATGTCATTGTCTGTTTCACTGCTGAGTGCCCATCTCCTCCAAGTCAGTGTGAGGAAAGGAGAATAAATCCCCTGCCTGCTCTGAGCAGCACAGCTCCCTCCTGCAGCCCCGGCCTGACGCAGGCTGACAGGAGCTTTCTGGAGTTACCTGTTTCCATGCACACTGGGCTGAGTGTCCAGGTGATGCTCTCCCTGCTCCTCCTGCCAATTCCTTCCTCTTTACACCGCTGTTCGAGTCTGTAATAGCAACACTGACATGTCAGAAGCAAGAGGAAAGGAAAGATTTAACAGTGTGAGCCAAAGGAATTAGGCAGACAACACCGCTGTCACGGCGGACAGAAAAGGAAAAAGATATTCTACAAGGGGAATGACTTAGAAACCATTTAAATATTTCAAGGCAGTGAGGACCCGGAGCCTTTGCTATGGGCTAATTTTCCACCGAGCAGTTTTGACGTCTGGGCCGTGGGAGCACAGGGAGCAGGCTGCCAGAGACCGGCACACGGAGCCTCCCGCCGCTGCCGGACCGCGCGCACCGCGGGGCTGTCTGGGGAGGCCTCGCCGCTGCTAATTAACTCGTGAGAGAGCCATGCACTGGCTCCAGCCGAGAGGGTTTTTATCACAGAATCACGAGCCGGTCTGCAAAACAGACAGATAAACTTAAATGGAATGGGAATTCTGTTCTGCTTTTGTAATAGTCTCCCCTGCTGAAATCAATAGCAAATTCAGTGCTCGCAGCTCGGAGAGCCTGCTTCTGTTTGTCCTTGTTTTCTCTGAGTGACTTTTCAGCTGCATCAGCAACCAACCTCCAGTGCCCATGCACTGTGGCAAAAGTGGATCTTGAAAGAAATATTTCATGTATTTGTAAGGTCTGTCTGAAGTCCTACTAGGTTAACACAAATAGAGTTCTTCCTGTTGGCCAGGTAATCTCAGCAACCCTGCTCCGCTGCAGAGTAAGTCTTGATTTAATTAGAATTAAGATTTTATTTGCAAACATCTTGTAATTACTTTTTTATTTTACAGTTGAATGCTCCCAGTGGCCTACTACAAGCTGATATACTGGTTTATATGTGGCGAGCTGGTGGTGTTCTATTCCATATTAACTGGAACCAGGGAGAACTATCAATAGACAAGAAATTGTTAATGCCCCTTTCCACTGAGTTACCTTCCAGAACCGCACCCTGATTTCTGCATACATCATTTGTTCAGGAGGTCAGGAATAATTACTGTGGTTTTCTCTTTAAGTTTATTAATAAAATGTTATTTCTTTCCAGCAGATACTCAAATCAGAGCAGAACAACTGTCTGCTTCCAGTTGGCTTCAAGCTTGTGAGGCCTCCATTTGAAGAGATAAAGTATCAGGTTTTAAGGCTGGAGTGCTCAAAAACAGTTCAGATATTTATGCAGGCAATTCTAACTGCATTTGGAAACCCCACACCTTCTACTCTGATCAGGTCTTTTATTACTGTTTCTTTTCAATTTACCAAGTCTTTTGTGTTAGCACTGGGGATTACAATTGAAGTTCCATTAAATAAGAAATATATTCAAGGAATATTTGAATTTACTAAGGCACCAAATAAAATGGGAATATTTTGAGCACACAGATTCTAAATACTGAATATAACCTGGATGTGAATAGACTGTATAAATCTGTTTAGGTGGCTAGTTGGTGTTGAAGACACCAAACCAGGAATAAAGCTTTGTTTTCATTCTGACTTTGACTGGTTTTGAGTCCTAAAGGCTCAAGCTGTGACCTATGCAAACAGAGCACACCAGGACTCCATGAGCAATAATTCAATATCCATGAACTGTGGGAACAAAATATGCACAGAATCCTTATCAATTTCTTCTCTTCAAATATTTAACCACAGTTGTTAATATTTATTCCTAATTTAAAACACTCTTTTTATAAATAAAAAAACCAACCTATTTTAATTTTGAATGTTTTTAAAGCCCGGATCTAACCACAAGCCATATTGCAATATGTCTCACTTGCCAATAAAATTAGAGCCTAAATAAGTACCTTCAAGCATATGTATCAGAAATAGAGGTGCAAATGTGGTTGGATTTTATTTATTTTCATTTATTATTGGCAGCTTTTTGCCTGTGAGCAGGAAATGGACTCGCTCCAACCCTTCCCAGCACAGCAGGTGAGGGGAACAAGGTGAATTGCCAGCTCCCCAAATAAGACATCTCTGTCAGAGGGTGCTTGGAGACTTTGCTCTCCAGAAATGCTCAGGGGAAAGCCTGGCTGCAGATCAGGGTTCAAAACCGATGAAAAGAACAAAAAGTGCCGCATGTGGCTCCGCCTGCATCACCGGGCATTTGGAGGGAACCAGAATTGCATGACTTGATTTACTTTACCAAAACTGATTAGTAAAACCCCCTGTGGATTTCTTAACTATACTGTGGAGGGATATAAGATTAGTGTAGCAATTCCCATCATCAAACGTATTTACTGCTAAAATATTGGATTAGTGATGTTGTTATCCACTGTTCCAAGATTATAAAGTGATTCTTTAAAATTGAGCAAAAAAAAAAAAAACCAACCCTACACTCTCTCATTTGTTATTAGATTTGAGTCTGAGAACTTTTGCCTTTACAGAAAAAGAAATTTTGCTAAAAAAAAAAAAA
>VXAZ01003489.1:1709099-1746994 GCA_013399875.1 Gymnorhina tibicen
AAAAAAAAAAAAAAAAAAAAAAAAGACTGTGCTCTACACACAAAGAGAAAATAAAACTATAGATTCAGAAGAATCCTCTTCTGCTTTTGAGAGACAAAGGGCTGTATTTTGTCTGTATCTCACTGCTCCTGGTTGTGATGCTCAGTGCTGTGGAATGCCCCACCTTTACACCAGGTGGTAATAAAGCCCTGTTGGTGTGAGATATGGTTTATTTTAACACAAAAGTGTGCAAATCATCATCCACAGACACTCAACCATCCCAGAGAACTTTGAGGAGAAGGTCATCATTGTCTCAGTTTGCACTGACAGCGTGAACTGTGAAGGAGGAAGAGCATGAGGAGAGGGGATAAATTAATGCGTTCATTAAAGTAATTATGCTGCATTTGGGCCAGGAAGATTAACACAGCTGTATCCTGGCTTTTTAGCCATTATCTTCAGTGACTAAAAGCACTTGGAGTTCTTACAATTAATAAACAAATAAAAAGCTACAGCACTAACACCACCTTCTCACATTTTATCCTGTTGAACACCTCTAGGAACCACTTGTATGAAGTATTTCAGGGAGGCAGATAATAGACAGTGATGTAGGAGTCACCAAAGAAAAAACTAACTCAGAAATATTCTGCTGCTGAAGAGTGGGAGTTCTGCTGTACCTGCCAGGCTGGCAAACCTCACTATTTGCCACTACCGCAGTTTAAACTTAATCCTTTCCTTATTGTGGTAAATCCCTGTTGTCTCTTTCTAGATTCATCTTCCCAGCAATGATGGAATCAGAGCTGTTAGGGCTGGAGAAGCTCTCTAAGGTCCCTGTGCCCAACCATGAACCCAGCACTGCCGTGGTCACCACTGAACCCTGTCCCCAGGTGCCACATCCACCCATCTTCCAAACATCTGCAGGCATGGTGATTCCACCATCTCCCTGGGCAGCCCAATTGCAGTGTTTGCAGTGAAGAAGTTTCTCCTGCCATCTTATCTAAACCTTGGCAAACCTTTAAGCCATTTCCTCTCATCAGTCAGTTATCACCTGGGAGAAGAGACCAAGCCCCTCCTCGCCGAGGTCCAGAAGAAACAATTTGTTTCTGGTTCGGAATCATGGCAATCAATATTATTTCATGTCACTGCCACACAAAATTCAGCACCAGCAACTTCAAAAATTTAAACAATCACAGATGACTTTGATTTTAAATTGTCCTGTTTATAATGGACTGTAAATATAGAGGCTATAAATACATAATCTTAACCGCAGTAGCTCTCAACAGCCTTGACAGGGTTTATCAGCTAAATGTTTAATCAGGCAAAGCAGCAAAAAACATAACCACAGGAATACATGGTATTTAGCATTTAAATAAAGCTTGTAAACCAATGAC
This sequence comes from Gymnorhina tibicen, assembly GCA_013399875.1. Lineage (NCBI taxonomy): Eukaryota > Metazoa > Chordata > Aves > Passeriformes > Artamidae > Gymnorhina > Gymnorhina tibicen. Next base: position 1,710,467 of record VXAZ01003489.1, read on the forward strand.
AAGTCTATTTGGGCAACAAATCCCACACATGTTCCTTATCTGCAAAGGTCTTGTCCCAAATTTATCGGAACAAGTCTCTCATACTTTATTTTCCAGGCAGTAACATCAGTTTCCATTCACTGAGTTCGCAGGAAAAGATGCAGAAAACTACAAGTTAAAAGGCACGGCCATGAAAAAAGAATTCCCACAATGTCAATGCCACACTGCTCTGTGAACTTATTTAACCACAGCCAAAAAACCCTAAAAACACAAACTGTAAAACCAAGAACAAAAACCCCACCACACAGAAGAAGAAATGAGCCTGACAAAGCACTACAGCTCTTCTTTTTTTGTCTAATTACAGAGCTGTTTCAAAACTCCCAGCAACCTGGCTGCTTCCAGGATCAAACCCTGAGCAAAGAAGGCAAGCGAGAGCCATGGCAGCACGAATCCCTCCCTCCCTGGGCACACGGAGCTGCGTTCCTTGTTTCCCCAGACTGTAACCTCTGTGTGAAATTGCCCTGCTGCTAATGGGGACCAGCTTCTCCCCTCCCGGTACCGGGGCCAGATGTGGCCCTTTCTGCTCCGCTGCCCGCCTGGCCCCGCACGCAGACCGTGCTCTGGGCTGCTCCGCTCTCTCCCTGCTCACGGAGCACATCCCCCAGCAGCTCTCAGCACCGAGCAGCTCTGAGCAGCCCGAGCACACGCAGGGATTTTTTATTGGTATTATTAAGTAGGCAGAAGTAGCGAGTCTCTCCCTTGTGTGTGGTGTGGGGGATTCAAAGAACTTTCATGGAGATAACACCTTTTTGTACAGAGGAACTGGCTTTACTCGTGGTTCATTCCAGCAGCTTTTAACTACATTTCTCCTCCTTTTAGAGCTGGGAACCATTTGCTTTATGAGCACCATTTGGATCATTTGCCTGTTGCTCATAAAATAGACAAAGCTTTTATCCATGCCATGAATTTTTACTCACTTTATACAAAATACCTAAGGAGGGATTTGCAGTGGCCAGAATTACATCCATGAAAGAATTAACAACTAATTTAATTTTCTGCCACAATAATGGTTCCAGCAGTTTTTGATTTTGTTGATTACATTTCTTCCGTCCAAGAAACAAAAAAAGCATATTAGTGGTAGGTTCTTTGTATGTGTTTGTTTTTAAAACCAGACTGTTAAAAAATCAAAAATAAATAGGAATGACAAAAATATTTTATGAGTTTTAATTTTTTGTGGTTATTCAGTAAAGTTGTGGCAAACGCAGCTTTCAGAAGCAATCAAACACTACGGTGATGGTCTCTATGCTCAGCAAGAACGATGATTCCCATCAGCACTGGGACAGTGCAACAGAATATTTCTTTGACAGGACTGCTGGCAACAGTCACACAAACCACCAAGGAGAAAAGTGGCTGCAAAATTCACCTCTGTCACCCACGTTCATGCGCCAGTGCCCCGCTAAATGACAACCACAGGATCAAGCCGCTTCAACAATTCCTCCCAACTTGGAAGCCAAAATTCTCTCTCCTGCGCCAAGAACCCAAAACCCAGCCCCAGCGCCAAGCTCCTGCTGCCGCTGTAGGTGGGAAACAGGAGGAGCCCATCAGGCCTCCCTGAGTGCTCCATCAGCTGCCCAGGAGCTGCTGGAACCAGACACTCCCTGCAGGTGAAGCGTTAATGTCTGCCGGGGGCTGAGGACCACAGCAAGCCCCGCAGGACTGCACACAAACACCATTGATTGCAGACACAGATCGATGAGGCTTAACTATGGTGATTAGCAGCTGCCTGGAAGGAGATTTGGGAGGTTTGGGTGTGCGGGGGCTGGAGACGGGACACACGCTGCACCTGGGAACCTTTTATCTGGGAAAGAGGGAAAATCCTGTGCTTTGGAGAGCAGCAGCTGGGGGACTTCCCTACACCACCAGGCTTGCAGGTTTGCAGATAGCCATCTCCTCTCTGCATGCACCAACATAAACACCACGCAGCTGGGACTGCAGGGAAGAATGTATGAGTTGAGAGTTTCTATATTTTAATCAGCTCTGTAGATTGTCCCACGGAAGCCTGCACATTGCACCTTGTAAAGGAAAATGCACTCAAGCTTGAACAGAGATAGCAGAAACGGCGGTGTGAGGTTTTTTCATTTCTACTTCTAAATTCCTATGCTTATTTGCCACAAGCTTTGGGAGTAAAGAGGCCCCTAGAATAAACCTAACTTCTAGGATTCCATATTTCCCTGCTTCTTTTGTTCCCTCACATCACCTCTAAAGCCACGTATTCCATGTGCAGTACACTACACTGATACACAGGGAATAAACTGCAAAAATGGCTCTGAACTCCTGCACATAAAATATTTATAATCAACAATTTGCTCAAGTAACTACCAAGGCCAAAATATTCGAACCCACTCTGGATTAAGAAAGATTTCATATTAATACCCACATTTCTTTATCCCTTTTTTGCATTATTAATTATTGTTTCGTTCTTGGTTAAGTCCTCATGAAGCAAAAGGTTCATCTCTCAAACCTTCCTCTCAAAACAACAAACTTCCACCACTTCATTTCTACACCAGATGCTCACAGTTTATTGACACACCAATAAAACCACCAAAGTAGTTCTTTTTTGTTGAGTTCTGCAAAATTTTTAAGCACATGTGAAGCACAAGCTGAAGGCAAGGTAATGCTGGCACTTCTCTCTCAGAAAGAAGCTCAGACTTCAACTCAAAGGGCACCACCAATAGTCTGGGCAGCCACAACCCCAAACAAATCATTTTGACATGTGACAGAAGAACCACAGAGCAACCTGTTGCAGCATTTCCCTGCAGATTATTTCCATAAATACTTACAGAAACCACCATTACAGAAAACAAGGTACCAGAAAAGTTGTTCCAGCCTACCTGTGGCTGAGTCCAGGGCTCCAAGGCTGTTTCTTTCAAAGGAGTTTGTGGCCTTCCCACTTCTTTTGTGTGCTTTTAGGAGAGAAAATATGTGTCAATGATTAGGTTCAGTCAGCATTCAGCATTAATTTCCTTTAAGGGAATTAAACAGGTACAAAATCCACACAATAATGTATCAATGTGTCAGGACTGCACACATCTGGAGTAGGTTTTAGGTAACTTTTTTTTCCAGCTAAGCAACTTTATAGAGTTGCTCTATCTTTCAAGGTGTGGCATACACACCTTCATCTGTGTGTACAGATAAAAAATTCAGACAAAAATATGAAATTATTTGCCTCCAGAGTAAGGTTCAGCAGCAGAAATTCAGAGAGAACTCAGCTCTGGTTTCTCTGCTATTTCCTGCCCAGGCTGTGTTACACGCACTGTAACTTAAATAGATGAATCAAAAGGAATTTCATGGAAAACACTTTTAAAGGCTGCATTATTTGGATGTGGAGCCATGTTTTCAGATGAGAGCCCTTGTCTTTCCTTAATCTTCAGAGCTGGAGCCGGGAGACAGAGCAGTTAAAGGCTTTCTGTCTCCTCGACTTCCCACCACTTGGAATGTTTTAAGAACGACCACCCCAGATGAAAAGTCCATATAATCAAATAGATTAAAGTGTTCTACAAAGAAGATGACTTCTGATCCTTCACACTTCATTTTTTTAACAATACCAAAACATCCTGCAATTACTTGTTAACATCTGTAATTACCTTGCTTCAGTAATAAATGCATAAGATTTTTGGGCACTGGGACTGAGCACTGGCTCCTTTTAATTTTCTCCACATGTGTTTCCAGTGAGGAACTTTGCACATTGCTGTGAAGGACACAAGTCTCATATTTTCTTTCTCCCTACTTTTTTGTTTTCTCATAAAACAGAAACAGTGGCATTCAGAAAAGTAAAAAAAAAAATCCTCTGCTGAAATACTTTTGAATAGTACCAGGATTTTCCTCCTCCTGAAATACATCTCTTATGTCCTACCCTTTGAACACTGCCTTTGACAATAACTAATACAAATGTCATATTATCCAGGTCTCACATCAGAGTGATCTAAATGCCCATGGAGACTGCAAGGATTGACAAAGGAGAGAGATGCCATTGGATTTTCGGTAATTTACAACAAATTACGGCTGCTTAAAAGGAAACATTGTTTTTTAGATACAGAATTTGTGGGCAACTTCAGTGTGCACGGAGCATTCGCAGGGCTTCTTTCAAAAAACCACCTTATTAAATGGCAATTGTGTTTTGGCAGGTTGGATTGCCTGTAATAATAGATTACAGGCAACAATTTTTACCATTTTTTACTTATTTTTTGGGGTAGCAATGGAATATGATTCATTCTTGAAATAGAACAATAAGTGCATTTCAAAAGAAAAAAGAAATAACCACAGATTTAGCAAATGCTAAACAGTTAAAATGAATGCATCTGGAAAGGGAAGGTTGTGTTTTTCATGTGTTCAAAAGCAAATGTATTCTACCTTATAATCTTGCTTTAATCATCAGCCATCAAAGGGACCCAAACACACAATGAAAATTATTAAACATATCAATTGTGGTGCTAAGATACCATAATAATTCCACATGGGATAGCCTGCCAGGAACTGATGTTAAAAATCACACTGTTTCTTGAGAAATAGTTTTTCTTGGCATTTCACACCAGTTTTTATACACCATTTGTCCACTCAGAGAGCAAAGAGAAAAATGAATAACCAAGTGTATAATTATATGAAAAAAAAAGAGATGTAAAAGTACATTTAAGTGAAACAACACAAAGTGTTTGAGTAACACTGGAAACCATGTTCTAAACCTTAGATATGGCTAAATGAAGACTCAAAGAACTTAATGCTGAATTTTCTTTAGACTTGCCCCATTTGCTTCCTAAAGTTCCCCCTACCTTGCACCTAGAGCCATCCTCTCACCCCACTCTGAAGATAAACACCAGGAAACAGGGATAACACACAGAAAGAGTGCAAACAGTGCAGAATCCAGGGTGGTCAGGCAGCAGGCTGCTCCCGGAGCACAGGGAAGGGGGACAAAACCAAGCAGCAGCTCCTTTGTCCCTACACAATTTCCTCACCCAGGAAACATCTCTGAGGCTCTCACTCCAACTTTGCAATGCTGTTTCAGAACTCTGGAAATGAAAGGCCCTGGTTTGCCATGGAGAACTTGGGAGGGCATTTGTAGGATGACTTTGCAGCGCGGACAAACGCATTCCCCACGAGCCCGCAGGGGACAGCGCACACCGACCCAGCGCCTGCACCAGTGACAAGAGGCAAATCCTCTGCGGCTCCAGCCCAGCAGCTGCACCTCTCCACGTGTGAAACCTGCTCTGAGCTACCTGCTACTACAGCAGCTGCACCTGGAGTGGGGAGCTCCTTACTCACCCCTGGCTGAGACCCGCACACGTTGCTGGTGGATGGCAGCAGCAGCACTTATCCACCAGTTCTCTTTTCTCTGCTATAAAGAAGGATGTGGTAATGAGAGAACCCCCCGAGAGCTGCTTTCTTCCAGCACAGATAAAGAAGCTCTTACTAAAACTGGGAAGTTTTTGGAAGCCTTTATCCCCCTCATTTTGCTTGGAGCATCTTCCTACAGCCTTCTGCGGCTTCCCCTGTTCCTCTGAAAGAACAACAGACTGCGCCCACAGTCTTTTGTTTTTGTTCCCTCCACCTCCTCAATTCCACATTTAAGTTTCGCACACGGAAGAAAACTCTGCTCATAATGAGCTAAAGATGGAATGATTTCAACCTGGATATCACGTTATGGTTCCAGCAGTGCCGTTAGAGCTCCCTCAGCCCTTGTACAATTCCAGTTTCTCGAGCAGGCAGGCCTGACTGGTGGAATAAATGAGGATCTTTCCACGTCTGACGAACCACCTGTCACTGCTGTAGCAGCCAACTGCTGTGCCACGAGCACGGGGCATACCTGGACAGCTGATTCTGTTCCTACAACTCATCCAACTCCTCCTGAGATCTCCCCCTCTGCCGGGGTTGAGGGAGACACGTTTTGCTTTAAATCCTTCCCTGACACTCTGGGTCACTGCTGTGGTACGGGCGCCGAGCGAGGCAAAAAAAAGAGACAAGGAACCACATAAAACCTTGCTGGTTGTAAAGGTTTCCTTTATCTCTGTGATCCCTTTTGTCCGCTGGGAAATGCAATAACTTCAACTGTTCCCCAAGGCCAGGCAGTCCTGTCTACATCAAGCCCAATTTTCAGGTATTTTCAATATGAAAAAAAGTTTTGGTTTGCTGAGCCATCATACAAGCCAGTCCCATCAGTCTTCCACCTGACCACCTAGAAATTACCCTGATCAATGGTGTTAGCAATCAATAAGGTCCAGCATAACAACCAGGTTGTAAAAAGACTTTGCGCAAAATATTTTGCTGATATTTGGAATTTTCTGTCTGGCTGTAACAGCAAAAGAAAGCTTTAATATTTAATCAAAGCAGTTATTAAATATTTTTTTAGGGGAAAATGAAATTCATCATGAATATTTCCTGTTGTTTATTAGGAGCAATAAGTTAACAAACATATAATTACTTGTGACAACTTGACAGGTAATATCCAGGCTTCCAAAACCTACCAGAGAAAATGAACTGTAAAACAGATTTTAAAGGTTATGAAAGTCCGTGTTTTAAGTCAGATATAATTTTTATCTTTAATGGAATGCTGGATCTGGGTGCTTCAGAGTGGTCCTCACTCTGAAACATGAGGGGAGACCTTTGGTGCATCTCAGATAATTCAAACAGATTCGTTTTTTTTCTAATACTAAATACTGGATTTGTTCAGCTGGATAGATGTTACCTCCACTCCATCCTGCTTCCCTGTTGACAAGGTTTTGCTTTTCGTCAAAGCAAATCTGGACTTATCAGAGTTAAAAAGGAGAAATAAAAAGTTACAACATGACAACTTTGGTTTACCTATTCTGATTTCTGGAAAAGCCCTAGAATTATCTAGGCAGATAATAATTCTAATGGCTATTGATTACTATGAGAAGCAAAAGCAGACTGAAATTCCAAGATAATACCATGCATTTTTCTCTGGTGCCTTAGGAAACTGCTACGGCAGCATTAAAATTGTCTGACTCCAAGTGTCCCACTCCTGCCCTTTACAGGAAAGGAAAAAAAAAAACTTTATGAAACAATCTTTCAAGCTGAAAACTTACATAGCTTCAAGTGAAACTTAGGAAACAAACAGCAAAAGACATTTGGTAAGTTGTACATCAGCTATGTCACATTATCATAATATAGCTGGGATTGCAAATGTTTATCTATTTGGGGCAACTTCTGTCTGCCAAAAGCTACATTTTTAGAAAGGAAGTGCATTTTTTACTATTTTTCTGTCCCATATTTTAATCGGGAAATCAGGTATACTGATTTTACTGTCCAGGCAGAATGTCTGTGCACTGAGACAGAGGAACCCTGTAAGCCTGAGGAGGAGATTATCTCCATTAACAATGCCTCCCTCTTGCCTCTAAGTTGATTTCAGGTAATTGGATTCCTGCAGCCCTCCCCTTCAGCCTTCCAAGACCCTTCACATGAAAGGTGAACAGAAGGGTCAATTTTAGTGACAATAGTGTAAGTTTATGCAACAGATTGTTAAAAAAAATTACTCTGTTCTGAGTTTCCAAGATTTATGTATTTATATATGAAGAAAGCCATAGGACAGCTGAAATGAAGGTGTCCTTAAGAATTCCTAAGGGAAGGTTTTTGCTTTGTGTTCGAGAAACAAAGGTCTGCCTTTTGCCAAAGGACAGAAATACAAATGAACACACAGATAAAAATCCCTTTGTGGAGGTATCAGTGAGGAACCCCTGATATGTAATTTAGGGGTGATGGGAACAATCACATTTCCAGAGTAAACAGCAACCTGGAATCATCACTGACAACTTCTACACTGTTTTTTTAGGCTGTAACAACTTCAGCTCCACCTCTGAAAGTAACAAAACGCCCTGTGATGTGGCTCTACATCCTCCCAGCGATTCCTTGGGCTCAAAAGCCACAGTTTAACCCAGCAAGTCTCTGATGGTGCTGCCAACAGGCAGCTTTTACCTTGCAAGTACCTCTTCAGAGATGCAATAAATCACCCAGTGCACGCCCAGCGTTAGGGTGTGACTTCCAGAGGTGCAGCACACACACACACCCGTTTCACTACTCCTGGAGGGAAATCAGCCCTTGGCTCACTTATTTCCCTCCTTTGTTCCAGTCCATCTCTGAGCAAAGCTGGTGCAGGGCAGGAGGCAGAGGGATGGAAGATAAAGGCAGGGTGTGGGGTGCAGCACACCAGGAATGCGCAGAGGTTTAACAAAGCCTGACATGAGATTTGCCAGATGGCTCTGTACCGGATTGTAAAACTTTAAACTAATCTTCATTTAAGAGTTTTAAGGGCTGTATCCCTCCTCTAAAGCCTCTTGCTCTTTTGCCTGGTTGATTCTGGTAAATTATAGATCAGACTTAAGAAAACTGCTTCCATGAGCAGCGACTCCTTAAATCTCAGCTAAACTGAGCAAGAAGATTACATGTTATTATGATGTAGCACAGCAGGATTTTTGTACAGCAAACATAATGATGCAGAGAAGGATAAAACTATCATTCTGCACAAGGAGGTCATCCCCAGAAGAACAATGCTCTTTATCCAGCAGGCAAATCCATCCCTACATGGTGAATCTTCACCAGGCAAATGCTTTTTCTTCATGGTTCTGTAAAGAAACCCAACCGTAAGCAAAAACCCAAGTCTGCATTTCAGGATTCAATGATCAAGCATTGTACCACAAAGGAGATGTCATTAGGTAGAAATTATTCTAAATACTCCTAGAAGAAGTATCTATTTCAAGGGCAATTTTAGGGTAAATGCATCTTGTTGGTTTTATGCAAGGAGAAAGGTTTTCCTGTGAATCCCAAGGGATGTATCAGACAGTGTATGCAGCATTAAAAATTAAAATGCTCACTAATCTTACAAGCACATACACACACTTAATTGGAAATCAAATACAGTTCACGTGGAAAAGTACAAAGCAAAGTCACTACACTCATGTAGAAATTCTTTCCACCTGTTATTCGTATTTGCAATCCTACACAGTATCTTCCCAGCTGAAATTCCAGTAGAGAGAGAATTGCAGGTTTCAGACACCACACGATGCCAAAGTTGAAGTGGGAACAACAGAGAATAAATCCAGGTGTTCAGTAACCAGCAGCAGCAAAAGCGCAGAAAAAAAAGAGACTGAAACCACCAAGTTCAGCAAGATGATACAGGAATTTGATACTAAAATTGTGGCTTATCAAACTTTTGAACAGGCAATGCAAATGTTGGAGTCTGTTCAGCTCCAAGTCAGCAGCCTGTTGAAACAGCTCTAATTTTCTTTTCCTGTACCTGATTCTGAATGCAGTGTAGTAATGTCAAATGACCTCCTTCTTCTCTCTCTCTTTTTTTTTTTTTTAATTGAAACATTATTTTCTGCACATGAAAAGCTTTTGACTTAAAAGCAATCAGGTGTGATATTCACAGCTCTGGTCTTTTCAAAATGTCATGCACAGGAATTATACGGATTTATCCTAAAGCTTCCTGTAGGAATAGCAGCATTTTGAAATGCCTAAGAAAAATGCCTGTGAGAATATGCTAGTGAAGACTGTTGCACAGCTGATTTTATTAAGTTTAAATTACCATCAGAAACTGTGTTATCCTTCTCTTTTATCTTGCACATCACTCCTTATGAACTTAAGCAAGTTTCCCAGATTTCAAATATAATAAAGAAATTCTGAATCAATGCACACTTAAATGCTTTCTGAGGTTAAGAATGGAGGATTTCCCACCACTTCAGACAATCCTAAAGGAGAAAAAAATTACTTCAAATTTCCTAAACACAGAGATTTTTTAGTTCATATATGTAAAAATCTTAGTGGCAATAGCTGATAAAATACGCTTACACTACATGTTCTGGCTTGAAAGTATTTACATATATAAAACTAATGTGACATTAGATGCTAAGGTATTCTTACATCAAGTGAAAGGGGAAAAAAAAGAACATAATATCAAACAGCTTGTTTTACTTGCCTGAGCTCTACTTAGCTTTTAAAGAACGAATATAAATGTACACAAATCCATTTTGTGACTCGGATATAAAGCACCGTGTTAAAAATGTAGTACTTCGTAGCAAAACTACGGAATTTTATATTCCTGCATGTTTTCTCCAGAGCTGTTAAAATCCACATTTCTTGTTATAGCCTGTCACAAAAATAGTTTTTCTTTCTGTAGGTTATTCAGGAAAAACAGCGGAGCCCCTGCCCAGATCCACCTTGTCCAAGTGTGGGTTTTTTTCCAGGGCTTGTCATCTTCTTTCTCTATGGCATGACTAAGTTATACCTTACAGAAATCCAGCTTCTGGTAAAGAACATTTGCAATTTAAATTGCTCTTTCTCTCTGAACATTAAGTCTGAATTGGATAAAGTTGTTAAAAGCTAAGACTCCTTAGTTTTTTTACTAATCAAGCAAACCAAAATTACATTATCGGAGTCAGCCAGGAGTAGTGAGGACCTGGCTGCTGGAGAAAGGCCTGAATGGGAATCTCGCACACCAATTACAGCCAGGGGAGAATGGCTGACCAACCTCTACACTTTAAGCTTTGAAGTGCGGCAGGACTAAGGAAAATGTGCCACCTTAAATTAGATTTTCCCAGAAAGTTGATAAATAGGCTTACTCATAAAGAACAGCAAGACTAATCTGCAATTCTCCTGACATTAGACAACATGAGCTATAGAAGCCTTGTTGGATCATCAGTTCCTTTCATTTGATGTCATCCTATTTATATTCCTTATCCCCAGCTGTGACTATTCGTCTTCTAAAGTATGTTTGATTTTTCTAGTACATATTGTAGCTCCTAGTATATGAAGCAAAATAAAAAGTCAGATCGTTCTTCAGGTGGCAGGAGAGTGTCCAGAACAGACACCCTGACCATAAATAACCCCTCAAGAGATAAAGAAATATGTTCAGAAATGCTTTTGTTTTTCCTTATCATGACTTTGAGTAAATTATTGCGCCTCTGTCCTAATCTGTGGCACAGAATTCAGCCTGGATGCAAAGAATGTAACTTGTAAAAGAGGGAGGAGTAGGGGGAGGCAGGTGGGAGTCCCCAGGGGCGAGGGGAGGTAAGAGTGGCTCCAGCTGCTCCGAGGCGCATCGGTGCAAGGAGGATCCATCTCCCACTCAAGCCAAGAATGTCTGTGGGCTGGAGCAGCACAGCTTGGGAAAAATATGAGTCTTTTGCTGCTTTACGTGTGGTCAGGATAGAGCCCAAAATCTCCATATTATTCTAGTAAAATCCTTTAAAAGCTGTGTTGCATTCTTGTTAACCACAAGAAACTGGTGCCTGTCAGCCTCGTTGCTGCTTCCTCCCTTCCCTCGGACAGCTCTGCATCAGCCTCCCACCAAGAAAAACAACACAGATAATCTCTTTCACTTGTTCTTATGGGAAAGTGCCATCACAGATGCCCACAAAGCCAACAAAGGTTGTTATACAACCCCATCCTCACTCTTTGTCAGAGATCCCCTCTGAAGTTACAGGAAACATTCTGCCTTGATGTCACAGGTTGTGCTGCAGTTTGCTGTCAAGGGAATAGTCATTCTATTTCAAGAAGAATCATAAATTTATAACCATTGGTTTTTTTCAGCTAAACATAGCAAATAATAACATTACAAAATTATTTCACTTGCTGACCTATATGATGTGTCTGCTATGCTGCCTTTCTGGAAGGAGGGAACGTAAAGTTCATCAGCAGCCTCAGCAGGCTGGGAAAGCTGCACTGAATAAAGAGATTTTGGAAGCCCTGACAGACTGAGGCCAAGGTCCACCAGTGCCAGAATTTCCCTGGCTCGTGCGTGCCTCCATAACTATGGCAGATTTGTGTCCTTGGGGCACGGAGGCAGGACAGGAGTGCAAATCAGGCAGGCTCAGAAGCATTCTCAGAGGGGTTTGAGGCTTTGTACTTTGAAGGGTTTATAGGCCCCCCCAGGGATATTCAGGCAAGTTCTTATAACATAGACAAGCTCTCATTATATTCTAGATATCATTACAAGACTCCTTGGCCCAGATATTGGGTTGGCTTTAAATGTTAAATATTTAGTACAAGCACTACCTCTGTTTCATCTGTGATCTTGTCCCTGCTCTGACCAGAGATTTGCTCAGAGCAGGGTCAAGAAGCAGAGGCAGAGGTCACCCACTCCTGTGGTGGCCAGCATTGAGTGTCCCCCACAGCAGATGAAGCCACACAAAGAAGTTACAAAATCAAAGTTCACTTTAAATCACCCTTTTGTTTATTCTGCAGAAAATAATGCATCCCAGCGGGTTAAGGAAAACAACGTCAGTACTGTCACTACTGTTCTTTGCACAGGGCTCTTATACGTGTTAAGGAAAATGGCAATTTGTTTATTAGGGACAATTGCTTTCATTTTTCCAGATGACAAATTCCAGGAATAATTTGAGCTTTTAGAAATAGTTAATGAGATAAAAATCATTAAGGCATCATTCTGATGCAAGTTGAAGGGTTTGCATATCTCACATGAGAGATCTGCAAATAAACACTTGGAACGTATGAAAGCAAAAACCACAGGATGCAGCCATCACTGGATTTCTAAACTGTTTACACTGAATTCTTACTTGTCTTAGATTAAGCACACGTTCAGTGCAATAACATATGGCAGTGAAATCAGACCTAGTAACTGCTTTTATTAAATTAAATACTTTTATAAAAGCGTGTTACTCTGTCCAGATGCAACAGACTGGGAATAACTTCACTTATAAAGATTGTAATGCAAGCCTTGCATGATCTTCTCTAATATCTGTGATGTATGTATTCCATAAAAAACCACTCTGTTATCTCTGGATTACTGCCCTAAATCTCCTGGTGTAAATTCTAAAGGAATTCTTAAGGAATATGAAACACATTCACAATTTACATGACAGTGACCCTTAAACCTTATCAGATTATGCTCCATGTTTTTTATTATTCCAGTTCCTACACCTCATGGATTACTCACTGAACTGAAAGAGCTGAACTTGCATCAAGCGACTTTTCCAGCGACAACAGTGGTTCAAGGATCAAGAAGGAGAAAATAAAAAAGCAAACAAAAACCAAACCAAAACCCCAAAGCATCAAACCCCACAAAGTAACCCAAAATCTTCTGGATCTGTACTCTTTATTTTTCCAGACTATTTGTTCTTTTAAGTGCAAGTATCACATTATATTTTGTGTGAATTGAAATCTAATCCCCAAGAGAAATCAAACAAAACATATTGAAACAACCTAAGTAGGGATTTGTCCCACAATCCTTTAAGTATCCTTGTCATTTCCCCTACAATGTAAATAAAGATAAAACACCTTTATTACAAGGATGTAAAGATGTTATGATACGTCTCTGCATATATAAACCCCTCAGCATTCAAAGGTAAAAGTAAAATTTTCCCTTTCTTTGCTCTTCCAGGCTTATCTCAAAGGGAGCAGTTGGGAAGAAAGAAGAGGCCGTGTAACCCGTGTTGACTGAACCAAATGGAATTTTCCAGGCAGCGGCAAGCAGCGCAGATAGGCTGGCTGTGCTCTCTGCAGCTCAGAGCTGCTCAGTGTGAGTGCAGTGGAACTCAAAAACCGAACATCATGAACTTTTCACGTCCTTCAAAACTCCTGTGTCCAGCTCCGACGCGGCAGCGGCACAAACACCCTCAGCAAGATTCCTATCGGCCTGCCCGAGGAACCTGTGCTGGCAACAGCCTAAAACTGTCAGCACATTCTGTTTCTTGAGCAAACAAAGAGCTGGGAAAAAACAAAGAAAATGAGAAGAGTGAAAATGTCACTGCTGCTCAGTCAGTGGGTGCTCAGAGACACTGCTGATTAATATATTAACTGAAGAGCCCAAAAAGACAAACCTTTTGAATCAGGGCATGAAAAGACATTTGTTCTCCTTTGTAGACAAACACTGATTATGCTAGGGAAATTTAACCACTGCAAATGGAAAAAATCACAGCTAAAATAATTAATAAAAGTGGTAAATGACATAAAAAGGAAATGACGTAAGAGTTCCCTCCGAACCACATGCTTATGATACACAGCAAAATGAGCATGTGTCACACAACTGATGTGGGACAAAAGATCAACAGAGATGGAGGAAAACAGCCGGAAAGCTGAAGATCAAATAAAAAAAATGCAAAACTATTTTCTGTGTTAAATATGTATGATAAACATCAACGGCAAGACAACAGACCTAATCCTGCCTTGTCCCGAACCCTGGGAGCGGGGAATTTTTCATAACCTTGCATCTCTCTTTCGCGGAAATTCTTCAGGAAATATGTTACAGCAGTGAATTTTTAGTCTCTTTTTAAACAATCTTAGCAAGGCCAATAGCAGTAAATAGAAGATAGAAAAGTTTCATGGTACAGTATATTTCTATTCGTAACACATCAAAGAACTGCACTACAAATTCAATTGTCTCTCTCCTCGTACCCAACTCATCCCACAGAGAAGCTAGGCTCATCTTCACCAGACAAAAGATCAATAATACAGAATTCATATTTCAACTTCCATTTAGATTATGCCTATAAATGCAGGAACAATGACATTATATAAATATAATAGTATCACATTATTAAAAAAACAGACAAAAAACTACTGTGGAAGTAATTTTTATACGTCTCTATTTACACATTTTTCCTACATTTACCTCTTACTGTAAAGAAATTCTCTACTGTAGAGATTTCATTGATATTCACTTTAGGGAAACCGGTTTATTTCAGCAAAAATTAGTGGAAGAATCTTATAATAAAAAGCTAAAATGGCTATAAAGGAAATTACACAGCTCAAGTAAAGCCTTAGATAGTTATCTCCTTACAAAAGTTTAATATGATATCTCAACCAGAAATCAGACTAGCTTTAAAAAATGGTAACACTTCCCTCCCAGAAACACATTTGAATTTGATTTTTTTCCTTTCCCTTACTTTCTCAGTCCTTATGAAGCTCTCTCTAGTTTATAAAATCTCTTCAAGCAATTTTCTGCCAACAATTGGCTGCTTTAATTTACCTCTATCATAAATTCCCAACCGCAAGAGTAGATTCTTTGCTGCTTTCGATCTGCATTTAATTCCACATTCCTTCCTTTCATTTCACAAGTGTCCACCTTTATCTACATCATTTTACTTTGGGGCATCATTTAACTTAGTCCTCCCTAGCCAGAAGTCCTCTCAGACCCTCCCACAAACTTCTGGCTTCAGTAAATTGATTTGCTGTCTCCTCCAACTATCCTCCACGACAAATCAATCCTTTGACTCTTGCAACTTTTCTGAAGCCTCACCTCTTGCCTGAAAGAGGAAAGTTGTAATCACCCTTTATTTGCATTTCTCCGTGGCAATGAAGAGAGATTGATTTAGGATTAAGCATTTGCCATCACAGCTGGGTTCAGACAGAGCCAATTGACCCCTCAGTCCTCCCAGCTCGCTGCCATCACTTTCCATCAGAGCTGGAACATGGCTGGAACACTGAGACTCTGCTGCTACACGCAAAGAAGTTCCTTAAATCCACCCTCCGACTCAGACCAACATCCACCACAGCGAGGACTTTTCTTAGGGAAATGCCTTTCCATCTTACACTTCGGGAATACTTCTTTCACTTTGTTCCATTTGCCTCACTGTTAGAGTACAGCGGGGAAAAAAATCATGAAAAAAAGAAAAAAAAACACAAACAAAACAGTACCTAGGACTTGATCTCAACTGACTGATGCCTCGGATCAGCCATGCAAAAATACAGTTAAAAAGCTCTGCTTTTTAAGAGTAACTTCTGTACCCCAACTATCCGGAGCATAACTAAGACTGAGCTGCTCAGACTTCTTGGAGCAAGTCCATGACTTCATATGAGATGGTTTTGTATTCTGGAAAGATCGCCACATCGTCAGAGAAGTCAGAAAGGTGGGAAGAAAATGGATACGGATACAGTAAACATATCTCTCCTACAGAAATATTAGAATGAGTGCTTTTGTTCCTCTTAGAAGAAAATGAAAAGCAGAGGATCTGTGTACTGACACCCAGGTGGGTTTGTAGGTCCAATAAGTTATACAGTGGCTGCTCATAAAACTCTAGTTGAAGAAGTGGAGGGATTAAATTAAATTATTATGTTGGTTTTTACAGGAATAATCTTGTGCACTGTTGGTTGGAGTGCTGAGCACATCAGGGATTTCACAACATGGCATTAAAGAGCAACAATATTCAGAGCTATAATAATTAAGACAAAATAGACATGATCTCCAGAGAGCAGTGCAGAACCTTATTTTCCAGCACCTTTAAGCTGTTCTAGGCTGTGGGAGTGAGATCTTTATAAGTGATAATTCCACCCTATGGCACTTCCAACACATTTTTCATAAACAACTCACATTTGCCCGTGTTAGTTCTCGTGTACTTTACAGTTTTAGCAACACAGCATTTCTTGTTTCTGCAGATTTGCATTTGTCCGCACACGTTTGATGTGAGCTGGCAAACCCTGGCTCATCTCCAGGGCCGAGCAGCCCCGGAACAGCGCAAGATCTCCTGCTGACAAGAGAGCTCTGCCAAGATGTCACCGTGTGTGTGCTCCAGTGACTTAATTTCAGTAAAGTCAGAGCTCTGAGGACGCGACTCTCTGGGTGTGGGCAGGGCACGGCACAGCACTCCACGGTTCTCACCGCAACCCACGCCCAACCCGCGACGGGCTCATGACCGCGGCACCGGCAAAACCTGCGGAATCACTGAATCATTCAACAGTTGCTATTCCAGTAAGTTACACAGCGTGGAAAACTGTTTCAGCAGTAATACAAGTAGCTAGAGGAGGAAACCATTAGGTAGGAGCAGGAGATGTGTTGTCCTGTGGTTGCAGGGTGTGTCGGGATGGTCAGCTTTCAACCCCACATGTCTCTGACTCTCAGAGAAACCAACTGTAAGTTTCATGAGAGAAAGCTCTAAGTTGCAATAGTTTTAACATAAAAAAAAAAAAATAATAGAAGAAAGTATTTCAGAGAATTTCAAAGAAAGACAAAATTAAACGTGCTGGGGCATTAAGGTCAGCTCCCTAATGCACAGCACACATTCACCAGCGCAAAAAGCTTTTACGGTTTCCTGAGGCTCAGCGTGCTCTCTGCTGCTTTTGGATGTCAACAGGTTCATCCTAACCATGCCCTCAGCATTCCTAAATCACCCCCTTCATTATCAGCTAGTGCTGTGCAAATAAACCTGGAGAAGTTAACCACAAACACCCTGTCCCCAGCACAGCACACGCTCCTGAGCCTGTAATGTGAATTCCTGAGATTGCCCTCTGTGCCAAGTGTGCAGAGATCACCTTGCTGAGACCAAAAAAATCCTGCGCTGACCTTGGCCTTGTAAACCCGATGTCAAAAGTTACGGAAAGGTTCTCCATCAGAATCATTAACTGCTCCATAACTCGGAGCAAACAGGCACAGCAGAGGTGCAGCAAAAAGACTCCCCCTGGAGCATTTCCTGCTGGCTGCCCTCCACACCTGCTCCACACAGATCCAGGGGAAAAGCAACATTCAGGTGTTTGTACTCTACTAACAACCCCCCAGTCCCTGTTGCTGGGGATAAATCCAAACTGACTATGTGTTTTCAAGGATTCTTCCAAAGCTGAAATCTCTGCTCTTTCCTACACTGTAGGACTGTGTGAGAGAACAGACTCAACTCTAGGTCATGGTCATTATTCTCATTTCCAGATGAGGTATCTCTAGCACAGCAAAGCCATGGCTGCATCCATTCATCCTTCTCTGACCCTGCTTTCCCAGGCTGGAGGTTTGCTGGCATTCACAGCTCACACATATACTCACTGAGAAATATGTGTTTAGGTTTCTTTCATGTAAAGATGACTATTCAGCTGAAGTCACTGGCCCGTGAAAAAAGCCATGTGTGAAAAAAGTGTCTGCTGGAATCTGATTTTTAAACCCTTTTTATTAAGGCTGTATAAAGGGGGCTTTCTTTGTGAGATCCCTACCAATTTAAAGAAATGCTATAAAACCCCACACCTGTAAATATCCCTTTTTTTTCTTTCCTTTTTTTTCAGAAACCCAGGAATACGTGCCCATTTGTATGGAACTTGCACTGTGGTATTTGGCAGCATGACAACCACATTTTATAGAAGTTGTCACCAAGAGACTTGTTCTGGCCAGAATAAATTTGCTTACCACAAACGGGTATGTGCAGGAATGTCCCACCAGCAGGAAATGGCTTTGTCTATACTCCGTGACAACTGTGGTCACAAAGTAAGGACACTTCCAACTTCACTGAAATTCTTTGAAATTCCCTAGCCTGCTGTTCTGTTTGTGTTGGAATAAACCCAAACCTCTCAGCCCAGATCTACTTTCCCAAGGAACTCTCAAAGCTCATCTTTTGTGCCCAATATCTTTATGAAGCACGAAACAACCAGAGATGTCTGTGCTGCTGTTTATTTACATTATGTCAGGTGGTACTGGGTGCCAGCACACCATAAAATATTAATAATTATTAAAAGACTGAGGTTTATTTTTTCACCCTACAGGGCATAATACAGCCTGCATATCACTTTATGAGTATTTTATCGATCTTTATAGTTTTGGTATATGAGTAAAACCACTACTACCCTAACCTTATCCCTCTTCTGTACTCTCTTTCTATGTATATATGCGGATTACTGCAGAGTGCACTATCTCTTAAAGGTAAATAAGAAAAGGAATTTACTGAAGTGCTTAATTGTACAAAACCAAGTTCATTTGTTTCAATTATGCAACTATTATGAATTTCAACATCTCAAAGTGTATAGCTCCAAAAGTTTTTTGGGGTTCTGGTTTTTTGGATTTTTTTTTTTAATTAAGTAACCTTCTCCAGTCTCTCAAAAATTTTAAACATCGTAGGTACAACGTAATTGCAGAACTACAAAGATGCCTTATGACTGACATGACACTAATAGTCCTGGTGGGTGTATCTTTATCTTAAGAAAGGATGAAAACTTTGTTTTCTGTTTTTTTTGACAGAAAGTGCCTGTTGTGGGTTCCTTATTTTAAAAACACATTCAAGTACTTTTCTCACAGCTTTTCTTCCCCTCTTTGCAGCTGAACAACTGCTTCAGCACTCCAGATAAAAGACAGCAAGCAGGCCTTCTATTGAACTCCAATGATTAAATTACTAAACTAAACCTTCTTGCAGCGAGAGTTGAAGTTCAAATGTTTATTTCATTCACTCACTCGCCCATCCTTTTAGTTATCTATTACCAGCCATCTGGATTACCACCATCAATAAGAATTGGTTTGTGCCATTAGGCAGGGGTCAGCATCTTGAAAAGAGTCCGCATCTGAGCATATAGATTTGCAATTACAGCTGTGTAAAACACTTAATGTCCACGTGGTAAAGCTGTGCCTTAGAGCCTGTACTGAGCCAATCACACCGGTGGATGCCATGCACACTCTGTTCCCTGGAGATAAGCAGTGTGGGATCCACTCACAGTTACTGGCCTGGCACCCGAGGAGATGTCCCAGCCCCAGCCCGAACCTGAGAATGGCACCGTCCAACAGGGCCTTAATGCTTGGGAGGTAAAGCAGAGTCCCACAACTCCTCACCCCTCCCCGCAAGGGATCCACCCAGGCTGCCCTGCAGGAATCCCCTCCCACCACCCTGGAGCTCCTCTCGCCCTCACTGCTGCCCTACTGTCCCTTTCAGGGCAGAAGATTCAACGCCAAATTTCACCCTGCTTGTGTTACAGCCATCCAAACCACTGATGAGGAGAATTCACAACACAACTGAATCATAAAGCAACAGTCTCCTGGATTTTCAGATCAAGTAACCAGTGAGAAACTTCCCAAACCCTCCTGGCAAGAACAACACTACACAGTTACTAAGCTAATACAACATTTTTACTCTGAAGTCTTTCAAGAACACCTGGAAACCTTCAGAAAGCTCTCCTGGTGCCTGCCAGGATGAATGGCTCCAGTAAATACATTTTAGAAGCTGAAAGATAAAGATCTGGATTTCTCTTTTGTCTGGAAAGCTTTGTCTTATATGCTCTTCCCCCTCCCCTGCTGATGCCTCCAAAATACAAAGACTCCAGAGACTCAGACCTGTGGCAGTCACAGACTAAGCTTGGTTTCCTTACAAGTCTGCTTTTATGTGAAATCTTTTTCTTTTTTTCCTCTTTGCTTTCTTTTTATGTGCTTTAGCCACAGAGCTAATTCATCCTTATAGACAAATAGTGCCCATTTTAATTTCAACACAAAATGCCTGGTTTGGAAAAACTGCAGAAAGATCAAATTAGGACAATATACACCCGTGTGCATCACCATTTTCATTTAACTAGGCTGTTAAGTAGAATAAGGCAGCAATCTTTTCACTTCATTTCTCCCAGCAGATGCTAATAAGAGAAAGATACGAGCATTTTAAACTTGAGAGGTCAACAGGTTCTCTAAAGGTGAAGTAGAGATATTTCTATTACTGTTTTTATTCAAGTACCACTGTGGGAAAAGGCAAGTGCTACCTTACACATGATGGATCCATCACATTACGCCTGTTACCACAAGCATTAGCCCCACTCTGAGTCTTGTTATTTCTTGAAGGAAAAGAGTCATCTCAAATCTCCTGGTAAGTGCTGTGAAGGGTATTTCATTTGGGCTTTACTTACACACACACGATCCTGAGCTGAATGCTCAGCCAGAGCGAAAGATGGCATCTGAAATATTAACTGTCCAATCCCAGAACAGATAACTTCTGTCTATCTACCTACTGATTTATTTTTTGATCTGCCTTGGCTTATTTTTTTTTTTAAGATTAAATATGCTTGACAATATTTATAGCTCTTTCAAATGCAACTAAGTAATTAATTCTTCAAAGCACAAAGACTACAGAGATATCAATTAATCAAATCATTCTCACCCTACATAAGCATTATCATCCTGTGTGTTTTTATCTTTGGTTTTGGGGGAAAAAAAAAAAATCAAAAGATTAAGTGAATTTTTCAAGGTGGCAGGAGGAGAAATTCATAGAAACAGACTTAACATCTCCTAACACCAAAACATTTAATCCAGCACACCAGTAATGTTCTAGTTTAAAGCTACCCTGATCCTCCTGCACAATACCACGTGTGTTTTATTTCAGACATCAATACTTCAACAAGTGTTGATTTAACCCTCTTAAGTAGAAAAAGCCAGAATTGCAATGGAGCAGGAACAGCAGCAACCCTGCTGTTCACATCCAGGAATTACTTTGTTCATCCAGGAATATGTATTTCCAGAGCAGATGCTTTAGAATTTCTGTCTTTGATTAAATTCCTGAAGAGTCATATCTGAAAATACTTACAGCAGTAAGGCAAATTCAGACTAGAGAAAGTTACAGTCACAACTGTTACATGAATTTTTAATGCCAGTTCTAGATACAACACAGACTACAGCAAATGTTAAATGCTTATGCTATAGCTCCAATTCTGTATCTCTAATTTGTGTCATAGATCTTGCAAATTGCTCATTCAATAGCAAACCCACATATTTAACTACAGCAACTCTACTCGTTTGACACAGAGAATTATTCAGCCCATTAAAGATTACCCAATTTCACCGAAGTATTAAGAAGTCAGACAAAAACTTCCTCCACTCAGAGTACAAAACACAAACTGCAGTAGAAAGAAGAAGCAAATGGGATGGAGCTGAGGAAATGTCAGGAGTTACTCATCTTGGAAGTATCAATCCAATCAGAAAAAAGAAGCTAAAATGTCTTCATAAAAAAAGTTCACTCTAAATTAAAAATTTACAAAGTCTCTGATATATTTATGAAGAGATATTTAAACTTAGAAGAATATTTTCCACTCTGTTGAAGACCTCTGGCATGGCATACACACTTTCATGCTGGCCAACTTCTATTTTGAAGATGTTTTCTAACAGTGAGTTACCAGAGTTTCCAAGACGCATTGTTCTGTGTTTATTTTTGATTCTTCAGCAAGAGACCTCACAAATTACCAATCTCATAATAATTTGTCATGACAGCACAAAAAAGGTTTTGCAGGTGTCCACAGCAAGACACCTGCTGCTTCTGCTAAGAATCAAGAAGTGCAAGGGCAGTCCTTCATGAACGCCTCCTCCCAAACTGCTGCAGTTATTTTGGAACGTGCTCTTCCCCTCACAGAGCAGAGGACTCCTTTGGCTCCGTGACTCTTTACAACCTGCACGCACTTTACACGAGGCACAGCTCCGAGGCTCCAACTGAGCTTGAAAGTTAATGTTCCTGTAAATCACCAATTGCCAAAGCCAGCTACACCATTTACCTTGGGACTCTTTCCTGAAAGTTAGCACGGAGGGATTTACCAATCTTTATTTCTTTATAGGATGTCTCTAGTTATTTATTGGCTTTTTTTTTTCAATAACGCTTGCCTAAAGCGCCTTAAAATTAATAAAAACAATATGGCACAGCCTTAACATTCTACCATTGGAATAACTGTCTGGAATTCAATAAACGTGAGAGGAGGCAACCACTGCTCTGACCCAACCCAGCAGCTAAAGACAGACACTGTTCAGCATCCACAGTGAAAGACCAGCTCATTCATATCTCTTATGTCTCAGAGTTTCACTGAGCAGAATATTTTAAATTAATGACTGGAAGAGACAAAGTTTAAACCACGGCATCAACGCAGAGAAGGCTCAGATCCCAGAAGAGACAGGAATCTGTGCACTGGTCTGCAGCTGGAGCACAGTGAAGTGGTTGGTGACCAGTGCAAGTGGCTTTGCCCTGGATCTTTCAGAGTTTCAGTCTAGCTTCAGTTTGCTCCCGTTATCCACAACCACTCTGCACTGAAGCACCGGTGCCCCCCCGAAGTGCAATCCTTCACTTTATTTTACCTGAAAACAAACCCAGTTTGATACTCCCAAACCATTTCACAAAATGTAGTGGGACACAGGGATTACAGGACACTTGATCTGCACTAAAATGCAGACACCCCTTCTGCATCCAACTGGCAAATTCAGGATCACTTCCCAAGTATTCAGTGAGGCTACACAGTATTGTCAAGAGACAGCTTGTTTTATCCTGTCCACTATATCCCAACTTATAGCCAACACTTTCTGCAATTTAAGATCATTTAAAACCATTTGGCTGCTGTTTGTAATTAGTGATTTTAGTTAAGCAATCCCAGAGAGGGAACAAGGAGACAAAGTAGTCTCAGGTTGGGTACATTTGATAAACAGCAGGTTGACAGGATGCCACGCAAGGGACAGCGCCAGGACACCACAGGGGGTCCAAACACCTGTAAAAAGTTAAGGGAAAAAATAATCTGCCTCACATCAACTTCAGTAGGAAAAATAATTTTTTACAAAAATAAGGTCTTGAAATTGTCAACTTTGCTGTCTTCTTTAAATTAGTGCAGGACCCCTATGGCATTACAAAGCTATAAACAGCCCTTCAGCAGTGTTTATTGGCATTGTCACGTCATCCTCAGGCTTATTATGGGTCATATTTCTACCTAGATTACAAGATTATCGTAATGTTTTAGGCCAGCAAGGATTAACAAAAACAACGTATAAATAATACAGCGTGCAACTGAAATCAGGGTATTTGAGGAAAAGAAAGGTAGGTATGGGTTGTTAAGTGACAGGGAACTGATTACTTTAATGTTCATAATAATAAGAGCTGCCAAGAGAATAAGGAATAGAGTCATCAGTTTAGTACCAGTGGTGACACTGCTTGTTGTCACTCAGCAGACTAATTGCCTCTTTTGTCAGGTATGAATTCCTTTCACAAAGACGTTAAAGGCAATGGGGCCTGGCCAAGAAGATACTCTGATTCCTGAAGGCTTCTGCTGTTTGCTAAAGTTCCTTTTCAGGTTTGTTTATCATCTACTGGGTTCTGGCTTTTCAGAGCAAGGGATAGAAATAAGACAGAAAGTGCTACCCAGCAATTTGCCAGCCTCTATACAATAATCTAAAGCACGTATCCATTTCTTCTTTAGAGAACACAACGCATTCAATCATTCCTGAAAGACCTACTTATCAGGCTGAATTACTTTAAGCATCTTCCTATAAATCACAGAGTATTTTTTTGTTTCCAGAAATGCAGCTTCTATTGCAATGAGTGGAAATGTCAGCAAACAAACACATCCCACCATTCCCACACTCCTCTAACATTTTACAATGCTCGGTCTGTGAATAAAATTCTTGCTGAGCAATATTAGTCCAAAATAAAATAATTAATCATTAACACGTCACCTCCTTAATCCTTAACTTTAGCAGTCCACCAGTTCTGGGAAAAACTGCTTCTATCTTCATGATTTTTTGCTCTCCTCTTTGCAGCACACACTGAAACATGTTCTGCTGTCAGTCTGGAATGACCCAACTCAATAAAATCATTCATATTGATCAGGATTTACTATTCTGCATTATCAGGCTGTACATCAAATTACCAGCCTGCAATGAAGAATTAGACCAGACCAAAGAGTTTTGACCTACAAAGCCCAAAGCACTTGTATCTAACAGAATTTCTAACATTAATTTGCGACCTTAAAAAAAAAGTGTAATCCATGTTTTGTTTCCCTATGAAAAGGGATTTATTTTTAAAATACAGTTTCCAGGGTCTCTCTGTGGTAGCCTATACATTCAGGTTCCTATGAGAATTAAATTTAGGTTATTTGGGAAACATATTCATTTATTTTCTGTGAAATATTCCCAACAGAATTTTATCATAAGAACTTCATCCAGCTGCCACTTGTGAGTATTTTCAAAATTAACTTTTTATGGCTTGGTGCTGATAAGGTGTATCCCAGACAAGGCCAACGTGATAACACACGTGGGCTCACTAAGGGATATCACTGCTTTTTGGGCAAAAACACCCTCTGTTTTTAACAAATCCCCCACAAACTTCATCAGAATATTACAGAAGTTACCACAACCTTCCCAACAAATAAAACACCAGCAGCAGCTCCAAGCACAAGGCAGTTCAGTTTAGCTGTGTTTTAACATCAGGAGAATGTTTGGCTTAGCTCAAAATCTCCTAAATCAGTGACTGAGCTCCATAACCGTTAACGAGGACTTTTGTTTCCAAACATTCATGCCGGGTTCTTAACGTCTCCACTGTTACTTTGCACTTCTCAGCACTTCCTCACTGAACTCACTCCGCGTTTGAACCCATTTCCAAACACAGGTTGGTCAGATGGCTTCAAACCAAGGAGAAGACAGAATTTGCCAGTGGACACAACACGCCCTAATGTAGGTGCACAGTTAAATTAACGAGGAAGAGGTTTTATTCCACTTTCTTGTTCCTACATTTGGATGGCACGACGGCTCCGATGAATCTGAGATGTTTTCAGTAGGAGGGTGTTTAGAAATCACTTGCCTTTAAGAAGAATATTTCTCATGCATTCAAGAGAGACAATTCCTCTTCATTTTCACACGCATTTTAGGACTACATGTATGTTTGGAAACAAAAAACTCGTTAACCCAGAAAGGACAACCCAGCAGGCTTGAATTAGAACCAATTTTAGCAACAAGAGCAAAATTACCAAAATGTCTAAAGTGTTCTGGTCCTCTATTTAGGCCGTGCGTGTTTAGATTGATAATTGCAAGATTGAAGAGAACTGTGATGGTTTTATCTTGGGCAAGTACGCAATCTGAAACAAAACCTTATAGGGATGGAAAAAAAAAATAGGGGAAATAAACAATGNAGCAATCTGAAACAAAGATTTTCCATCCCAAAAAAGGGATGGGAAAAAAAAAAAAATAGGGGAAATAAACAATGAAACCAAAACAGAGATTGTGTTTTTAGCCTTCTCTAAGTTGACTGAGACATTTTGAGCATTCAAAGCATTCATGAAGTGTTCATGAAGCGTAACAGAAGCTACATAAGAAAACATAAGTCTGCTATATCATTTAACAACCTTATGGGGGGAAAAAAAAGTCAGTTGTTCTGCTTGAAACTCTTCAATATTTGAAAAAGCAAAGAGCAGTACAAACAGCAGTGAATAGGATTAGTTCCTTGTAGCCCTACTAAAATGGTGAAGACGTATCATTGTGCTCTTAATGAGTATTGAAGAAAAAATCTCTCCCTGTTCAGTTTGTTAAAATATGTTTTTTGGGGGACAACATTTACCAGCTGTGCCTGTGGGACTTAATTTGTCCCTTTTCCCTCACCACAGGGCTCATGGTCAATGAACACTCCCCTCAATAACCTGCACAGAGGCCTCACTGGTGGCTTCCTCACTTTTGGACGTTCCTGACTTCTCCTGGTTGCAAACACCTTGCAAATACATCCACAGATCTACTCCATCTTGAAAAGGAACATGCTTGCTGACGTTTTCAGAAATCAATCTTTACAACAGTTAAAACCCAAAACAACAAAACAAAAAAAACTCCCAAACCTACATTTGTTCTCACCAAGAACATTAGTGATTTTAAAACTACAAAAGTTGGAAGAGCAGAAAGGAACAAAGTACAATAAAACATTTAACAGTCAGATCCTCCACTGACCACAGGCATTGTGGTGCTAGAAAAACAACCTCTCTCCCATCTTCCACAGAGCTGGTTCCCTGGGAAGTTCTTCTGACTCAGGATCCTTCTTTATTTGGGTTTACAAACTTGGTGCTCCCTTTCTGGCTTGAACAGCCTCCTTCCTACTCACAAAATCACTGCACTGACAGATAATGAAATAGGACCTCTGCAGCACTATTTCACTTCCCTGAGAACACTCACTCCACCTCAATAATGCAGGTACCTTGTGACACCCAGCTTTCCCTTCTCTTGCCAGCCTCATTTCCTGAATTGCCCGGCTCCTGGCAGTCTGTCACACTGGGGGACAGGGTACCCTGCCTGGAAACTGATAAATGAGGCACTGAAAGAAGCTCTGGAGTTTGCCCCATCTACTGAGATTATTAAGTTGGCAATTTAATAGATGTCTTTGGCACTCAGACTCAATGTCAATGGAGAATTCTGCCGATGAAATGAAGTAGAAGAACACATTAAC
This sequence comes from Gymnorhina tibicen, assembly GCA_013399875.1. NCBI lineage: Eukaryota > Metazoa > Chordata > Aves > Passeriformes > Artamidae > Gymnorhina > Gymnorhina tibicen. Next base: position 1,737,343 of record VXAZ01003489.1, read on the forward strand.
TCTTGAAAAGGGGGGATTTAAGGGGCATTTGCAAGCTGCTTTGGAGTGTTTGTATTTCTGACCCAGAAATTATGTTTTGAAATAATATATATGATTATATACATCATATATATATATGATGAGTGAGGACTATTTGGTGCTGGGAGCCTGAGGCAAGGGAAGTGCTTACATTCACCTGCAGCACAGAGAACAGGAACAGGTACAATGAAACCGAGGCTTTGCTTATTTATGGTGACTGCAAAAGCACAAAAATCACAGGAAAAAAAAACCCTCATCACAAGAAACATATACTTTGATATTCTCTTGCAGAAATTGTGCAGAGCAACATGTTGGGAAACCTAAATCCCCTGGAAAACTGAACTGGCTACACCTCGTGAAGAGGCCACCGCCCTACACCTGCCAAGGTGTGGGCTGCACAGATGCAGGCTGCACAGCCACCCCCAGGGCTTTCCAGAATCAGACCGGATGTGAAGCTCTGGGAGACAGCAAAACAAGGAAAACAGTCAGGTGTAGGCAGCTGGCGACTGCTTTTATGTGAGCTCCTGTCACACTTCCAGTGGTGTCCCTATGGCAGATTGGGGATGAAGGTCACAGGTGGGGACAGAGCTCAGATATGGAGCCCAGCCACACTGGGGCTTTGTGCCTGCTGAAGGAGTAGGTGTCATTTCGTATTAAACATGAGTGACTGTAGCAAGGGCAAAATAAAAATACATTTGCTCAAGAAAGTAGGATTTGTCATAACAAAGAGATTTTTCAAGTCATTAAAACCAGAAACCTCCTGACCTTCCAGTCAACTGCAGACGGGGGACATTCTGTTTCTGAACTATGCAAATGGCCACACAAAACCCAAGAATTTTTATTATCCTTTTCCATATGCATAAACCACACATTCCCATTTTAAAATTACATTATACTGTGGCCTTCTAACTCTGAGTGACTGTTGCTAGCTAAGTTTCATCATTTAATATGTAGCACCTGCATTTGGCATAATAAAATTAAGCATTCCCTTGGAAATCAGATAGCTGGAATGTTTCTGTTTCTTTTTTAGACAAGGAGAAGACTTACCTCCACATTAGTACCTTTGATGTTGACTTTTCATCAGTAATAGAGAATGTGGTTTAAAAATTAAAAACCCAAACATCAAAATGCGTTAAAAAGCTGTTAGAACTGTGCAGTGAAGTAACAGAACAAAGCCACCAGATTCGAAAGCTGCTTCTGCTCTTTAGGATCTGATTAAAAAACCCAAACTTGTTTGGGAAGGAAAGCAAAGTAATCTCCATGAACTTTCTGCCAGTATAGCTAAAGCTGGCTATTATCAAAGAAACAAATGTCTGGATTCAGACACAAGCTTGGCTCCTTTAGCTCTAATTAAAGCTTCCTTCAGAAGACTGTCCTGTGCTAGGTGCCAATTAAAGGGAAAACCCCCTTGTTTAGATAGTTTTCCAAATATTTCCAAGCCTTGGGGGGGCTGCCTGGTACGGCCCCGCAGCACAGGGAAGGGAGAAGGGTTGTTGTGGAATGCCTGCAGAAACAGCAAGGGCTCTGTCTCTGGCTGCCAAGACAAACCAAGGCTCATGAAGAGGCTTGCCCTGAAATGGAATCTTTTCAGAAACTCACTCCAAATTTGAGCACCTGTTCTGGTAAGGGATTTACTTTAAGTAGAGTGGGGGATGTTCACAGGTACTTTTTCAGCTCCCCTTAGGCCAACACCTCTGATCAATCATTCTGAATGCTGTCAAGTACAGTGCACATGTATGGAAAACAAATCCTTTATTTCACCTTCTTTTCCTTTGCCAAAATCCACAAATGCCAGCTGTGATCATGACATAAGTGGTACATTTAAAACAGTTATATTGCCAGGAGAGATGGGAGCTGCAACAAAGGAAAAGGAACGGGGAAGAGAGACTAGAGAGATTTGAGCCACCTCTTGACCAGGCTTAGCACCAAGGTAAGTCCTTGGTGAAATCAGCATTTGTGTTAAAATTCTTGGGCTTGGACAAACTCCCTTCCTTCTGCATCCTACTGGCAACTGACTCCTGAAGGAAAACAGCTAAAGAAACCAACCCACAGTGCTTAAGAAAGTGAACCACACAATAAAGCACTCACAAATCCAGTGGGGAAAATGCAGAATGACACTTGAGATAGGAGAGATGCACAGAAAATGCTCAGAAAGAATGGGGGCAAAAAACCCCAAAGGCTTTGCTAACCCAGTGAGCATTTCAAACACAGTTGCAGAGTGCCCTGTTTAAGGTACTGGGAACATTTAACAAGCTCATTCCAAGCTCCCTGCAGTGAAGAAATGAATGACAGCAAAAACAAAGTGAAAGAAGAACAGCAAAATAGATGATGTTTGTCCTTCTGCAAGACATCAACAGACCCTTCAGACGTTTAGGGTCTCACTGATCTAGAAGTACACAGCACAAACCAGGCATTTCTTCCCCTTCCCACCCAAACAGGGTTATTACCCTCTTAGTAACAGGGTTATCAATCTGCAAATGCTTTTCTGCAATCACCAGAGGAGCTCCTCTCCCTGCCAGGGTGGAGAGGACACAGGCAGGGAGGGAGAAAAAGCAGAATTTGCAAGAGTTGAATCCGCTTTGCTTTCCTCTGCCCCGGCAGCTCCAGGTCCCACTCCCTCTCCTGTGAGGACCTCCCTCCCCTGCCACACATCCCGGCTCCTGGTGTTCCTGGATTGCTTTTCACCCTCTGCAGTTTCCTACCAACAAAGTGATTTTATGATCCCAGCGCGGTTATGAATCACTTCACACGTTTCTGGGGTGAAACACAAACTGTTTAACATCGCAGAGCAAGTTACATAATTGTTCACAAGACGGAATCAAGGAGGCTGTATCTAATTAAAAGTACATGGGGAATCTACTGTAAGCAGAAGGTATTGTAATTATCTTGTTTCAATGCAAATGTACCCAGTAATGAGAACAGCAAAAAGCAAAGTATCTTCCCTTTCCCTTCAGGGACACACAGGTGAAGATGGGAACACTTCTGATGATACTACACATGTAAACACAAAATAACCCCAAACAAACAAAAAACAACCAACCAACAAAACAAACCAGTGACCTGTCAAAATCCATACAAACAAGTCTCAGATGTCTGAGTTTTTAATGGGAAAACTCAATCCAAATTTCAACGTTAGCAAGTCATTGCATTAAATGCACGTGGGCATGGCTCTTCTGAGTACAGCAAACTAAGAAGCAGCTGCAAAATGCCAAACTAAGAAATAATCACAAAAAAAAAAATCAATAAAAACTTTGCTTAAAATGTATTATACTATTCATATATTATTTGCTCCATGTCCTTGAAAAAGCATGCATGTGGTTAAATAGGCAAAAACTCAGCATTAAAAGTTATATTCTGAGTTTGGTTATTTTATAGTACAGAACTGCAACTTACGTTTTCTTTTTCCACGTAACCTACATTTAACTGCATGGAATTTAATAAATTTTCATTGAAGAAATGCTGATATAGAACAGCTTATCAGCCCCACAAACGTAAAGGGATGTTTAGCAAGGGCCCAGCCTTCCTGCCTCGGTACTTGACCTGTTTTCTTCTCGTTGGACATGGCAGACCTGGCAGGACCTGTGGGAGGTCTCCTGAGACCAGCTCCGCTCCTGCAGCATCAGGGAAGAACTGACTTTTGGCTTTCAGCTCCTTGCTCAAACATGGAAGGGCGAATATAAGATCTAAATATAAGATCTGAAAATCCCAAACAACAACAAAACAAATATCGTTGTAGATAAATCAGGCTCAAGAGAATCTACTGAGTGATTCCAGCAGCTTAATATGAGCATAGAGAAATCCCCACCAAGTTTAAACACACATTCCCAGAGAAACCCTGCCTTGTGTGAAGCTGTGTTTCTTTACTCTTTATCTGAAATACCACAACTTACATTTATGAAGCTATAGCCTAACCTTATCAGTGTTTAATTTGTGTTTGATTTGAGTGGGATTTATATACATGTCAACTCCTGCAATGTGACTGGAGCACGCAGAGACAAATCTAGGAGGAAATGAAAGATTTATCCAAAAGTTCAAATCACACTGTCTTGCCAACCCGCAAAGGCTGGGGGAGGAGGAAGTTAAAAACTAAGCAAATAAATGTACTTATGCTTACAAAAATCTATTTATATTATCTATAATCCATTTAATTAGAAAGCAAATCCCTCTCCCATATACCTCTACTCCAGTAGAAGCACAACTTTGCTGTGATAAGGGATTAAGCCAGAACGAGGGATAAGAAACAGCAATATCGCCAACATGACAAAATGTGTTCTTACGAGTTCCCAAAGTGCCCGTAAGTAAATCCTAAGGGTGATTTGGTTTTCGTGCATCTCCACTGAAGCTTTTCTTGCTATGTCTGCAGCTGTGGTGAGCCCTGTATGAAGCTGATGGGACAGGCTACAGACGTGGCTGGTCTGGGATGTGTTCTTTAAGATGACAAAATAAATACTTATGAATATTTAAGAAAATCAGGAAATTAATTTTGAAATTCTGTTATCAAGCCTGCTGACAGTTGAACACAGCAGCTCTATGTGAATCCTAACAATGTGTTTTCAGCATGCTAGAAAGACAAAATTTATCAGTGGTCCTGTGTTTCTATAGGATGAATCTCCTGTCCTTGGACTCTTGGGGTTCTCTTCTTTTTTGTTTAAAGGTCAGGTAAAAGTTTAGAAGCCAGGTCTGCATGCGAACACGCAACCAAAACAGGGAAGACGGTTTCAGGCTATAAAGGTCTGAAAGAAAGTCCAACTTAATTTGCAATAATCTACTTGACAACAAGACGAAGTTAAAGAAGAGAAAGAAGGGAGATTTGTGTGTCTTTTGTGGTTATGTCAAACACTCTAAAGAAGACAACATCACACTGAGGTTAATTGGAAAAAAGGAAATTATTCTAAAAATTTCAAATCAGTGGAAGAAAAACAACAACTTCTATCTATTTAAATTAAGTGCTCCAGACCAGATGAAAGCAACCGATGAAAAGCACACTGTTGGATAAGGTCACTTATTTGCAAGACAGGTGATCAGTATTCATTAGAAAGGAAAGGGAAAACAAGAGAAAGGGTAAAAGTGGGAGCTGTGTTACTCGCTAGCACAGAAGCACAGTGACAGCTTTAACCAGCTTTTATTGAAATGTTTCCTCTGCCTTTCCCGTGGCAACAAACGAAACAATCTCGTAACAAACTCTAATGAACGCCTAACAAGCAAACCAAACCTTTGACAACTCCTCTGCAGACCCTGACCTGCTGCAGGTCAAGGAAATTCCAGTAGTTTTTCCTCTAGATTATCTCCTTTTTAATGAACAGCTGTCTTTGAAAAGTCCAGATTTCGCCAAGAATTGCCATGCCTTGGATTCTGAAATGCTCCAGCCTAATCTTAAGATGTTTCCACATAAATCAGCAGTGCTACCAGAATCCCTAATTCCCTTCTTCACTCCTCGTAGGCCAGCAGTGCTGGGTGCATTCATCCTCTCACTGCAGCTTGGGCCCATTTCTCACCAATTAACCTCAAACTGGCCAGAGACTTCAGGGTGAGCCGAGTCATTTGTTCTGTCTCCTCCTTAGACAAACCTGCTAGACTTTTTAGGGAAGAGAAAAAGTCCACTTGATCAGTGAAACAGGTTAGTGCAGGAAAAGTCCAGGAAAAGGCCTGCCAAGTGTAAAGCAGAGGAGAGGGAGGAAAAAAGAGGAAAAATAGAAAAAGAAAAAAAAAAAAAGGAAGGTGGGGGTGGGGGACTGTTGAGGTAGCACTGAAAAGCAGAATTCACTTGGGAAAAGCCATATAAAGTCTCTCATCAGCTGGGGATTCACCCACACATAGAAGAATAAAGTTTAAAACATAGAATAATAGAGTGACCTGTGCTGGCAAGGACCTCACAGATGATTTAGTTACAACCCTCCTGCCATGGGCAGGGACACCTTCCACCAGACCAGGTTTCTCAGAGCTCCATCCCACCTGGCCTAGGACCTTTCCAGGGCTGGGCCAGCCCCAGCTTCCCTGGACAGCCCTAAAGCACAGGATTCACAACAGCTGAGCAAGGCTGAGGGTCCTCCCTGAAGGTAACTCATATTCACACCCAGCACAGCATGAGCAAAGCTTTGCTCTGGTATTTCTTCCTTCTCTCCCTCTGTTTCCAGCACACAATCAGGACATATCCAGCACTGTGGCTTTCTGCTTGGATAATGAAAATCCCACCTCACCAGGATAGAATAGGTACAGATACAGGCCTACAGACAGCTAATAAGGAAGTAGAAAAAAAAGTTGAATAAACAGCTGAGATCTGGTAAGATTCCCCTGATATTTGAAACTCATTTAAGAAACATTTAAAACAGGTACCTACTCTTACATTTCCATGATGGGAAACTTAGCATGTTATGCTGAAATGGACAGGAAATTCCATCAACTAAAACACTGACAAAACGAGGTTCTGACATCAACTAAAACACTGACAGAACCAAGAAATAACAATAAAAACATCTTTCCCATGATCCCTAACAGACAAAAAAAAACAATGGTAGAGATCAGAAAAAGAAAATTAAAATCCATCTGTTGTATTCGTCTTAGCACAAATCTGGTTCTATAGATGCTGAGTCAATAGATTAAAACAAAACCAAACAAAACAACTCCACACTTTACTGCGAAATCCTATAAGCACTTGTTAGAGGCCAACCTTTGACTTTTTGTTTCAAAATTCCCACTGGATAATTTTGTCAGCAGTGCTTTGTCATGCTGTAGCTCAAACAGCTGAACACAGCTACTGCTCCCATAACCACAGCCCCATTTCTCTGCGGAATCCATCAGCCACACACAGGACAAAGTACTTTAAACCTTAAGCTCACAGCAGCTCTTCGGCTCTATAGAGGCAGCCGTTCTAACAAGCTAATGCCATTCGCAACACTTGTTTCTACATTAGTTTTACACAAGGAGCTGTTAAAAAATAACTGTGCAGGTGTTGCATCACGGCAGAGCCTATAAAGAACCAGAAAAGCTCTCCTGAAGGGTCTCTCCCGGCTGCAGGGAAGTGGCTGACTGGGGAATGTTTCTGGGCTCCCAAGACTGGAGCAAACCAAGGATGAGTGATTGAAACGTTCACCGGTTCCAAGCACAGCTCAGCTGACCAGTGAGCTCCTGGGTCATCAATAATTTGATTTTCAGAGGTTCTTCCTGGTAGATATCTACACTGTGGGTTTCAACCACGCATGAGAAACAAGATGCTTGCAGTAGAAAATGGTCACGTAATTTTCACCAAATCCCGAGGTTTATTTCAATTAAAGTAAAAATAAATAGATTCCTTCTGTCTCGATACATGGCAATTTCCCTAATAAGCCTATTACTTAAAATCAACAGGTCTACTCATCTGATTAACTGCTCATCAATATACACTTCAGTGTTCTAAGATTAATTTTTAAATGGTTGGGATAGGATTTAACTCACTATATATTCAACTTGTAAAACACGTGACAGTTGCAGAATCTTTGTTTCCAGGAGCTGTTCCCCCTCTTCCTGCAAATTTACTCTCCATAGCATTATAACAATCTCCCTGATTTCTATAGGTACAGCTGACATGGCAGAATGTAACAATGGGAAATAATTACCACACATCCAACTGTCCCCTGTGACCTCTAAAGCCTTTTGGCCTCTGTTTGTCAGTTTAATAGAGCTCAGCTCCTTACAAGAGCTAATTAATATTCCAGAAAGGTAAATTTGCCTTCACACCCCCCAGGCTGTACCACAGGTGTTTGCACCTTGTGCTCGTAATAAATAAATTAAAGGCATTTGGGTGCCATTTGGACAGCCTGGTACAGGCTTTCAAAGGGTGAGCAACAAGCAATTTCCCCATCCCCAGTCTCTTTTGAGGATATTTGCATCCACATCCTGACTCAGGCTAACACTGACCAGCCAGTGCCAGTGACATCTCCCAGCTGGTATCAGGGAGCTGCTGGCCACGAGAACCCTGCTCAGGCACAGGTAGCACAGGACGTGACATATCTTGAAAACTACATAAACTCAGTGAAAGAAGAGATTAACAGGAGCAGAAGACAAAGACAGAGCAGAGACCAGCAAAATGCTCAAAAGTTTGGGAAGTGAGGTATTGAAGGATGAGTTAAGAGTGCAGCTGTGCTTTACGAAAGGCTAAGATGGAACATTAAAGACAAATATTTTACCATTTCTAGAGAACAGTGACGTTGTCAGGAGTGTCTGACCTGTTTGGTCCTGCCTTTTACATGGAATTGGATCAATTCAGCATTATCTCCACAGATCTGGCAGCAGTGTCTACTTGTACTGAGCTGCAAAGATCCAAAAGGATCACTCCTGTCAGGTTAAAGCAAGTGTTACTCAAAGTTTGCTTCAGGTAGAGCAAAAGAGTACTTTATTTCTCTTTACTTCAAGCTCTGTAGAAAACATGATTATAGGGATTAGTGAAGACTTTGACAGTTGTTCCATTGCTCACCTCTTAGAGGTGATGCAGTGCAAACCACACACTAAAATGTTGAATACTGAGAAAGAACTTCCTCAGGACCTTTTCTTAGGGGAGGATTCCTGCTTTTGCAAAGCAAAAGCAGCAGCACCTGCACTCAGTGAGTGGTTCAGAAGGTGTCTCAGCACACCACACTGCCCTGCAATTCCTCTCCTCTCATCCAAGAGGATGCTTTGGTCAGGAAGGAACTTTCAGGACCAGGTTTCTCAGGTGCAGAACCCTCTTCTTATACAGGAGGGTCAAACCCTATGTTTAGGATTCCATTACAGGGGCAGAGGTCAGACACAAGTTGAGTTCTTTAGTGCAGGATTTAGTCCTTTGAAACTTGTATGTCCTCAAAGCCGTTCCTCATGTAAAGAAATACCTATAAAAAGGCAACTGAAGCATCCAATCCTCTTCAATAGGAAGAATTTCTTGTTTTCCCTGAGCCCCAAAAAGATTAGTTATCTCTCTCATGCCAACACAGGAGAGCCTTCAAACTACAAGACAGATTAGCATCACTCTCCTGAGATAGACGGCCTCATCACAACCAATTTGTCACAATGATAGTCTAATTAAATGCATTATTCTTCTGCAGCAAAGAAGTGAACACTTGACATGTTTGAGTTAGACATACAAGTCTTCCCCTCTTCTTCAATCCCTACCTTTCTGTGTAATGGCAGGCCCACAGGGAACACTCTGGGCCTTCATTTACAGTGAAATCAGTGAATGTAAGAGTCATTTTTTTTCAAAACCATTTTCTGTAATGGTTGGATGAATAAAGCCCATGTGTTCACAGGGATCACGCTTCAGGGTAAACACTGAAGTTAGCTTTGGCTGGTCCCTTCAATCAAAACATTTCTGTTACTCTACATCAAGCAAAATGAAAGTACCAGTGCCTCGAGGAAAATGTATAATAAAGGCCTGGGATGTCACATTGACCTGGAAGGTGAGAGCAGCTAGCTGGCTACTGTCTTCAGTAAATACAAGGTCAAACGGCCAATTTTCCCTCAAAGTTATGAGAGGGACAGTGCTTTTCCCTGATACCATTTTAATACCATAAATCAGCAGCAAATTAGGGAAATTTTATCTGTTTTTCATGAGCCTGGGAGAATTTAGTTGCAAGCTGGTTGTCTTGGTTTGAAAGACAGGTGTCTGCTAAGGAAGGCAGGAGCCCCC
>VXAZ01003489.1:1747266-1916470 GCA_013399875.1 Gymnorhina tibicen
CCCCCTGGGCGGAGCATCTCACAATGGGATGGTGAGTCATGGGGCAAGGCACTGATGGGCCATTAACAGGAGATAGCCCAGGTGCAGGTTATCTCTGAGTCATGGGGCAAGGCATTGTTGGGCCCATTAACAGGAGATAGTCCAGAGGGAGGAGGCAGGGAACATCGCTACACCTGGTCTCAACAGCTCATGGTAATAGAATACACTGTAACCCAGGACACTGGTGAAACTTGCATGTGATGCTCTGGCAAAGCAACAGAAAAGATGGCATGTGGAAGAGCCCTCCTCCTACAGAGACCCACTGGAAACCCCAAATCCAAGAGAAGATGAGGAGTTGATCTCCCAGAACTGGTAACTATTTTTTTAAGAACAGTTATCACACATTTGGCCACTGCTCACACAGTGATCACGTGAACAACAGAGAAGCAGCAACCTGAGTTAATTGAACCCCTACTTACACCAATCTTTTCAATTCTTATGCTCATTTCATCAGACTTGTTCGATTTTATGTAACAAAAGATTACAAGATCCTGTGTCCCTTAGAGCACCAGCAAACCTGTGCCAGCTTAGAGAGACTGCTAATGAAAAATTGATTAGCCTGGCATAAAAGTATTCCAAGTATTCATTAGATGAGCCATCCTCACACAACATCAAACAGCAACGACTTCTGCAGGTAGAACCCCAAATCTCCATCAACAGTAACAAATCAATAAACGTTTCCTTAGCAGCTTTATCCCTAGAAGGTGCTGCATGGCTTTTCCCTTAAAGCCCAGAAGGAAATCAAGCGTGCAGCTAAATGGGAATCCCCACTGCAGCCACCCCATTTGTAACTGCAGGAATCACTGAGGTGTTTATTGCACCAGGGTCGGAGTGCTCAGAGTTTGCTGGATGGAGCCCTACGGTCCTGTTATTCCAGAGCAGCTGAGATCCTTCAACATCACAGGCTTAACCAGTTTGGAAGAAAATACAATATGCAAAGATAAGCAATGAGGGAGAGGGGAAAAAAAAAAATAGAAACATTTTTCTATTTTCGACCTGGCTCCTAAATTGCATATCCAGGCCCAAATCTGCTCAAGCTACAAGCTCATTTGCCAACACACACACTGAAAAAAAAATTAAAAAAAAAAAAAAAATCACATTTTGGAGTCTGGGCTAAAACACAAAGGAAAATCCCACCCGCCAACCACGTCTTTCTTCACAGAACAGTCTATAGAAGTGTCCAGGGCTGTAAGTGAATTATTCCTCAGCATACTATATTTGTGCCATCTGCCTGCCAAGTCAGTGCCCCATCAGCATTTAACTCATTATTTTGTCAGTTCCAGGAGAAATAAAGAGCCTTTTTTCTTACTCAGTGTAAGCCAGATCCCATTCTCTAGCAATTTAAAGGCTCAGACTTTTCACTCCAAATGTGGGTACAGCCTTTTACTACAGATACAACATAAAAAAGAACAGGCACCTCTGTGTTTCCTGCTGGCACATCTCCCTTGCATATGCCACAAAAATTACATCGTGGCTTCTACAGGAAAAGTCTCCACACGCTGTTTCATCATCTTTAAAAAATATTTTGTATTAAAGCTGGATTGCACTGTAGCATTTATTTGGAAGGGCAAAGCCTCAGTAAGCCTCGTGTGTGAGGAGCTTAACCCACGATAATGGCTAAGGAAAACTAATCAGCATGAATTCCTGGTAAAACTGGGAGCTGGAGTGTATAATCACACCCAAATCAGAAGGGAGGTGGCAGAACAGTCGGCATCCTCGTAACCCAATCACCACCAGTTATAAAACATCTCCATTTTCCACGAGGGGATTACATGCCTCGCGTGACATCGTTCACTGGTTTACAAATGCAGGATTTCGAGTGGCTTCACAAGGAGGAAAATGGAAATGATAAATGTCTTCCCGAGCATCCCTTCAGCAGAACCAGAATTTCTGTGTGTTTTTTGTATCTGCTCATCACAGATTTGTGCAGATTTAGATGGAGGCAGCGAACAACCCGGGTTAATCTAAGAGAGACATCTCACAGCTCTGGGTGCTCCTGGGCCCCCACAAACATTTTTATAGTCAGCACACACTAACACCCTGCAGAGCACTGTAATACTTAAAGAAATATTGAATATCAGCAATATTTAATCATAATTAAAACTAAAAGCATTGCCATATCTTTACATTTTTTCTTCTTCGCTGATTCTTTCTTTAGATTACAATGAAAAAGGCAATTTTAAGCTACATTCTTCTCTGTCACTCTAGACTTTACTTAATTTATCACTGTAGCACTTCATGAACAGAAATGCTGAAATGCTTATGACTTCAAGTTTAGTGTTTTAATTAACTTCATTTATTTTTATTTAAATTGTTACCTGTTATATTTATTTAAAACACCATTTAAGCTTTTCTGGAGCCAGTGTTAGCCTGCAGGGAAGCCTAATTAAAAACAAAAACCCAACAAACACTGCAGCCCCCCCAAAAAAACCCTAAAAAACAAAACTAAAACAACCCAAAAAAAAGCCACCTAAGTTTGAGCTATATAAAGACAGAAACATGAAACTTTCTCCTCCTTGTAAATTCTGATTAATACCTCACCACATCAGGTAAACTGAATGTAGGTTTCTAAATTCCATGCTGACTTGTTTCAGACACTTTCTCTGTTTTCAAGTAACTACTTGATTCTGTTAGAAACTGATGGAAAAAAAAAGAGGAATAGCACAGTGTTTTCCTTAATTTTTAAATATGAATTTCCAGTGGTTCCCTGGGCACACAGATATCAACACCTGGACATGGCACTCAGTGTTTAATTGACCTGGTGGTGTCTAGTCAAAGGCTGGACTCAGTCCTGGGGGATTTTTCCAGCCTTAATGATTCCAATATCGCACCTTATATATTGTGAAAGACCAAAGAGCTTTAAGAAGTGGTGTAATTTCGCTAAGATGATTTCAGGTATCGCACCTGGGCTGGTGCAGCAGCTCTTCAGCAATTCTGTCCCTCACACGCTGACCACAACAAGGAGAACATTCTGTACTACAGCCACGACATCCAGTGGGATCTGTGGTGCCAGGACAGCTTACACAAGCTCAAACGCTGAGGAATAAGGAGTAAAAAAAGTTTTATCTTGATAGAACACACCTGAATTGGGTTGGGGCACTTTCTGGTGGTGCAGATTTACTGGGGGTCTTTCAGTGCCCCAAAAGCAGCAAAACTCGAGTCCTGCAAGTCTCCCAAGAGCCACTGATACTGGCTGTCAGTGATAAATAAAATTATTGGCTAACAGAGCTACTTAAACCCATGCCAGAACACACTGAGGGATACTTTAGGGGGTTCATTTGCTCTCTCTCTACGAGAAAAAGCAGGATTCTTTAGTGTGCACAGCATTATTCCCTCAATTAAAAACATTCTTGTCTGCAACAGACATGCCACATTAAGAAAGGTTAAAGCCAAAAGGACCCCATTTTGTTAGATTACAGCAGAATTAATTGATGTGTTTAATCAAAGAGATGCTTCTTGGCAATAGCATAAAGCTTCTCTTCTCCAGGGATGGTCCCAACCTCGCTGGCAGACTGGAGGATTTTAAATAAATACAAAACAATACCAGGAAGTGCAGGCTACTGTCTGAGCCTGGGGTTATCCTACTCCTTCCAGGAGTGGAAATTCATCTCTCTTTATGCCTTACATACACTCTCTTTTTCTCCTTTTTCCTCACATATACTATTCATCTTCTCTTGGTAGGAGACAAATCAGTAAGAACTATATTGACAGTAATTGTAAAATCACAAACATGCTAAAAGCTCACAAACAAGAGAAACAATTTATTTACTTGGTTATGTTAAAATCAGAGTTTACAATATTGTTCACAATCTAATGCCTGTCCTCCAGGAGAGAAAAAAGAAATAAAAAAAGATACATATGAGAACAAGTTTTGGCCAAATCTCATCCTTTGCTTTCATTTCTTCTTACAGAAAGCTTATGTCTTGAGTTATTTCTGCCAAGTACTTTTTCGAAATTGAAGTTTGTGTACTTGCAATGTCTATTTCTAAGCTAATCCATCATCCACCAGCAAATAAATGAAGAGTGATGATAAATAAAAAGATTCCTTATGCGATATGAGCACACATCACCAGTTTTGTTAGTGGCTTCTAATAAATCTCTTTTAAAATCTGTGTGCTGACCAGAGGGAAAAATAAAACAAAACAAAACAAACCCCTAAACTCTTCACGGTCTTTGGCAGTGAGTCGCCAACCATAATTGCTAAAACCTGAACTTCGTGCTCCCCCACTTCATGTAAGTTTAAATGGACTAAAGTATTTGGGGAATTGGATATAAACGAATCTGAGAGTGTTTCTGAAGAGAATGGTAGAATATGCAGAGCAAAGCATTTCATTACAAATAAGCAGTCAAGTTCATCGAGCAACAATTCCCATCATTATCTCATGAATTTCCCAGGATGCTTACTGCAGTCACACTGAAAAAGCAGCTATTGATATTCTAATTAGAAAAACTTTTAGAGACTGAAGTTCCTCAAAGGGAGTGAAATTTTCAGACCATACATTTCTTAAGAAAGACATTCTGGTTCCTGAGCCATAAATAGAAGTTTATACCGATGAAATAGCCAATAACAGCTCAGCAGAGCAGATTAGCCTAAACCAGCAAGCTCTGTTAAGAAACCATCTTGGGATGCCAGTCCAGGGTATGCTCCATGTAACCCCAAGTAACTCCCTCACAGTTCTTAGGAACCCATATTTGCTTTTTTTCCCTTATTGTTTTTCTTTTCTGGCAAGATCTTTGCTCTTTCAGTTTCCTTTTGAGCTTCAAATCTCCCTCTCTTTCACAAGTGTGTAAATTCCTCCCCGGAAACTGCACATGTCTGCAGTGCCAGGGGCCACCTAGGAAATACTCCCACATGTGCATCTTTCCCAGCATTATTTCTGGAAGGACAGATGGACTCACAGGTATCCTATCCTGGAGTGGGCTCTGGAGTAGGGGGTAGAACTGAGGGATTTTTTTAGAAATATCCATATGATCATATTAGATCCAACTCCAAGAGCTGCCTTCAGGCAGCAAATATATAGAGAGATAAATTTAGATTCCTGTGTGCTCAGAAGACCTCAATACAAAACAGTTTAGATGCAGCCACTAAGAAGAACTTCTCTTTAAAAGCGTCTCTTGTGTTAGGCTACTTCCTGCAAGAGATGGATTAGAAATTCAGAATACAAATATCTGATCTTTTTGTCCCTTACAGCAATGTGTTTCTTTAATTAGGTAACATCATTTTTTAGGAAAAAAGAGATACAACATTGTTTCCAACAATTTTCAACATTTCTAACAATGTAAAACCTAAGCAGCAGAAATAAAAAATAGCATTTTTCCATTAGCAACAGTCTTGCAGCATTGCCCGACTCCTTTATCTGACGTAGAACACAATTAGGTTCCATCTGAGATGAGAAATGTTCTCATTACATAAAATTTCATACTGTTATCACATAACTTCAGACTTCACAGTAGCAATTTTATGCCCTATGAACATGTAATTTTGATCCTAAAATAATGCAAAAAACTTTCCTCAGGAGATCCTGCCTTGGGCTAAATGATCTCCCAGCTCTGTTGTGTGATTCTGGGACTTCCCTCCCAGCACACACAGCACTTCAGGGGGCTACATGTGGCTCACCAGCATCTGTCCATTCTTTTGGGATAAAATTTCTCTGGCACCCATTCCACAGCTGAGCCAAGGAGGACACCTGCAGTTGCTAAGACAAACCACAGACATGGTAGGAACACAATGGTGCTTCTTTTTGAAGCGTGAGGAATGCAGGATTGCACCCTTTGGCTGTCACCCCGGTTTGGAACTTGCCAGGCTGAGAACTCCTGCCCCTTCAAAAGCAAAAAAAAAAAAAGAACCTTTACAACAACTCCGAGAGGAGCTCACCAGCTCCAGCAATGCCCCTGGCAGCATTTTTCCACCTAGCACAGCTTTCTGGATCCCTAAATTAGCACACCCATTCTGCTGGAGCTTGGCTCCTTCCTATTCCACACGGATTGAAAAGGATGGGGAGAGAGGGGCAGGGCTGCCACCGCTGCTGGTTCCATATGGCCCAGCTGGCCCAAGCTGGCTCTGGAGCTGGCTGTTTTATGGGAAGCCCTTGCCAGAGCTCCCCTTTTCAGAAGCACAGTGTGCATCAGCACTCGCACAGCTGCCAGCGTGGTTTCCAAGCAAAGCTCTACCACACTCCTCAGCTGCTAATGGGGACTCATTCTTTGGAGCTAATTGTCCGCTGCTTTCCACTCCTGCTCTTCTCTAAAACTAATTATAAAACTTCCACGCTTTGTATGAGCTATAAAACTCCTTCCAGAGCTGCAGTAACAGAGCCAGGGTACTTGGAGGAGGATGCAGTAACCGTAGCAGTCCCAAATGCTGAAGAGCTTCACAGGATCGTATCTCCTATACTGGGAGACAGTCCTTGGCATTCAGCGTAAATTCATCCCAAATCATTCAGGCAAGCCTGACAATAGTACATCCTGTGCTATTGTGCATTTCATTCCTCTTAAAAAAAAAAAAAAAACAAAAAAAAAAAAAAAAAAAACAACCCACTTCCTAAAAATTTTCATATGTCAAGCAAAAGCACAAAGAAAACAGTTAATGCTGTTTATACAGTCACTCTCAGCTACTGAGATGAAGTTAGTGAGGGCAGTAGCAATGAGCCTTTTCAGCCACTTCAAGTTCAAGTAAATGTAAGTTTCAGGAGTTGTTACAATCCCACCAAATATGAATGTTCAGTTCAATTATTTCTGTGTACAGTTTAACAGCGCACTGAATCATTTGCCAGCATGAGCCCAATTAGCAGTTTCAGTCCTTTACTCCTAAAAGCACTGAAACAGATTAGAACCTGAAAATATGGCCCATTGGCCTGCCTACAATGTAGCATTTACCTAAGCAAAAATACGTGAGATGTCACTGACAAAACTTAAAAATCATCAACTGTTAAAACAATGAGACTTTTAAGAACTTTATTCAGTCTGACACGAGTCTGCCAGCAGACGTGCACTCGAGCAAACTGATGCAGGGTTGGAAAAATCCACAAAAAGCCACTTGCTAGTATTTTTCTCCAGCTTTTCTGACACAGATATTTCAAGGCAAGAGCAGAACATCCTTTCTCCTACCTGAGCCCCTCTCCTGTGCAGTGCTCAGGGGATGGACTGGATCTGGCTGTGCCACAAACGAGTTCCTGCTCATGCAGAAGCTCTCTGTGCC
Source organism: Gymnorhina tibicen (assembly GCA_013399875.1). Lineage (NCBI taxonomy): Eukaryota > Metazoa > Chordata > Aves > Passeriformes > Artamidae > Gymnorhina > Gymnorhina tibicen. Next base: position 1,754,504 of record VXAZ01003489.1, read on the forward strand.
AAAGCAGCTGACCCGGCTCCGGGGGGGACACAAGGAGTGCTCCTCCAGGCTGGCACTCACCGTGCCGGGAAACCCCGCGGGAGTTCAGCATCCCCAGCTCATGAGAAGACAAACGAGGCAGGGTCACTCTCCGGGTCAGAGAGAAGCACCAATTTACACCAATTTAGCCCGGCAATACAAGCCTCGCTCCTTGTTTCTCTCAGGCTTTAGAGAGAGATGAAAGTGGTGGGTCAGTGATCTCGCTGGGATGGTTCCAGGACTTATGAGAGGCATCCACACCACAGGAGCAGAGGAATAAGACACCGACTGATGAAAATAGACAATTTAGTTGTATCTGTCACCTGAATTTCATTCTCTCAATAGGAAGCAAGTCATGTTTTCTTCAAGTGTTTCATTAAGCCTCTGGGCCGAGGCACACAGAAACATTGCTATTTGCAGTAACAGACACTGATGAAGAAACTTTCTCTGTTCTTACAGTATTTTTTTTTTCTTCCACTGTCCATTCTTAATCATCCCTCTTCTGATTGCCTCTTTCATAAGGAGCAAACTTTCAGACAGGGCAATTCCCACATTCCAACATTTTGGTTTATGTTTCTTGATACCAATTCCAGCATGTCAAGGCCACACTTTCGAAACAATTATTTCAATTTGTGCCACTAATGAACGAATGAATCACAGTTATTTAATTTACCTTTGCTACAAGCCTTGTCCTTCACACTACTAAAGAATAAAATTCTATGTTGAATTTAATTTGCTTAAAAATAAGTGTATTAAATGTACAGAGTGAGGAGCTGTGATTTAAGGGCAGACTTTTGAAGGCATTGTGGTTTTTAGCAGGAGTCTGGGGACAGCATCAGCGCTCACTATGCAGTCTAAGTTGCAGATGTACATGTGAGGTGAACCCACAAACTGAAAAGGGACACACAAAACAAGCATACAGAAGCTCTGATAATGAAAATTATCAGCAAGTCCACAGTAAGAATTTTAAAGAAAAAATGAATTAGACACTGCACTAGGAAAATTTAGGCTTACTTTGTTATCAGAAATCAATGTTATTTTTCAGCGAGACACCTTCTGTATCTGCAATGCAAGCCTGAAATCATCTTTATCAGTGAGTTACCACATGAATCACAGTTAAAATTATTTATTAAGGACCACAAAAGCAGCAGGAATTATTTCAGATCATCGGGCTGGCTGAATGCACACACCATGGGCTCATTTATACCCAGACAGTGCACAGGAACATTTCCATCCACGGAGCAGAGTTCAGGAAACCAAGCAGATGCTGGTGCTCTCCAGCTGAACATGTGTTTCCCTGCAGACAAGGAATGACCTCTGGTAGCTGTCTGGTACCTACAGTAAATAAATCCAGCGTCTCTACCAGGGGTTCTGCTGCTGGAGTTATCACCAGAATGACTCTGAAGTGATATTGGGAACTGAAATCATTATTCCTGTTACAGTACCTGGGTTTGATTTTTTTTTCCCCCCCCCTACTGGAGTACAAATTACTCACTCAAGAGCATTCTCCTTACTCACTGGTGAAAGTCAGAACATTCTGAATTTAACCCAGTTAAATGTTTGTTATATTTATAAACGTGTTGCATCCTGAATGAATCCATCTCCAATAAACCCTACAGAAACCTTACAAAATATTTTTCTTGATAAGCAAGTAATTTACAGGAAATTGATCCATTTCTAAATTGTTTAGAAATGCTATTTACAGGTATTTTCATGACTTACCAGGGAGCAGAGTTTTGATGGTTTCAGCCACAGATTTACTCTGCCAATGCTGTGTGGTCACAAGAATTAAAGAAAACTTTACTAGGTTTTAAAATACTTGGATTGAATCTAGAAAACCTGGAAGACTGCATTACACTTCACAAATTTAACCTACACTTGGCTTAACTTCTTGAATAAATCAATAAAATAATCAAATTTATAGTTAGAAATAATATAGAATATTAAATAATGCAGGGTTACAGAGCACAAAACAATCAAAATCCCATTTTGAATCAGATTCCATCTTCGAAAGCTTTCAAATTTTTTCATCTTCCCTTGCAACAAACACCAAATTAAACACATTATCTATTAAACACATTATACATATCTACTTTTTCTCTATATAATTATGTGGGTATATATCTATTTATGATCTGTACAATGACAGTAACTAAACGTGTCCTGAGTATTTGATCTATTAACACTGTCATAAAAATGGAAGCTTTTAATATTTCCATTAACAAAATAGAGACTTGAGGCAAAGAGAAAATTTAAATATTTGTTTATGTTAAAAAAAACATGTCACATAAAAAAATTTAGGCCAGCTCTTAAGTTCCAGTCTAGAACTAACTGGTGTCAAAGGCGTGGCAAAAGAAATGTTTCATTTTTTTTACTAAAGTCATAGTAAATGCTCATTCTGCTTAAAGCACTTAAATTATGTGAATGCTCAACCAATCAATTATGAGGAAAAGTCACTTTTTAAAAAGAAATCATGATGTAATAGGCACACTCAGGGAAAAAAGAAAAAACACAAACCAACATATTTGTGAGAAGGCAAAAGGGAGACAAAGATAGGAGAAAACTCATCCATTGGGAATGCAGCACTGATCAGGCCTAGGAAAATAAAAACACTGAAAGTGTCCTTTTGCATAAGTTCAGTGAGAACTATAAATAAATATGGCCCAAGTAATGAAGAGTAGAAGCTTTAGAAGACACACTTGAATTTAATTTGTGTGGTTTTGATGAGAAATTTATCAGCAGAGAAGGCATTAATTCTATTCCACTCTAAATGCATTTGTTCCTAAACTGCCAGATAAAGGTGGACTTCAGATACAAATATGGTTTTGATGGTTTATTTTTTATTGGTATTTCTCTCTGAAAAATATCCTTGTGTGCTGGGGGAAGGCTGCTGACTTCAGCAGTTTGATCACAAAGATAATTAAAACGAAATTAATCTTTCAAGAGTTCCAAAGCCAGCTCGGATAGTGTGCATATTTGTACCATGAATATCACACGGTCCAAATCCGTGGAGAGCGACCTTTATCCCAGCTGGATTTGGAGGGGCAGGTGGCAGCCCTGGGCTCAGAGGTTGGCACAAAGGCGCAGAGGGCAAGTCTTGCTCCAGCACGTACTTCCCTCTTTAACATGGGCAGCTTTGTCCCAGTTTCCACCTTCCAATCAACTCTGTGCTCTCAGCACTGCTAATGAGGCTCCCAAATCCCCCACTGCTGCCCGGGGCTGATCAGAGCCGGAGCTCCTCGGGGTGCTTGGAGCCCAGACACGCGTGGCCACAATCACAGTTCTCTGATTGGATCCCTCTTTCAAATGCACAATTTTGATTTACTTTGATTATTTCAAATCTTCAATCAAATTAGCTGAATGCATGAGCTTGTTCCATTTCTGGTAGCCCATGGTACAAGGACGAATTGGGGGATCCATTCATTCACCCTTAGTTTTATAAAGAGACAGAAACATGGGCAGAACCAGCTGTTCCAGCCCAGCTCTCCTCCCCTTTGGGTCCGTCTCACACCAGCACATCATCCTTTTACAATGCTAATGGCAGTGGTTTTGCTGCAAGGCAGGCCGAGTACTCTTGCCAGGGAAGCGAGGATAGGAAATATTTCCTATGGTCACTTATAAAGATACTGTGACATTCACACCTTGTAATCTACAGATACAACGTCCAGCAGTGATTCCAATAGGAAGGAGCTTCTGCACAATATCAATTATAAACATTCTTATTTCAGACTGCCAAAAACATATGTTCTTAATTTAGCTTAATATTAAAAGCCCCTACACTCTAAACTGATAGATAAAAAACCCCCAGAACTCCATAAGCAAAGATGCACAAAATGGAATTAGACCTGAAACTAGTTTAATAATCAGTTGTTTAAAAATAATAATTTAGAACACTTGCAGTTTTAGAGTTATTTAAAATACAGGTACTAAGAATAGTTTGGTTCTAGTACACCCTGACTGAAAATTCATATAATTTACTCTTTGAAAGTACTTAGGGAAAGTAAAAATCTTTCAGAAGATATTAACCTTCCCAAAATAAGTTTTATAGAATGGGTTACTTGAGGTCTCAAGTAAACAAATAACAAAAATATGATTCTTCAGCAAGTTCTTCCGAGCCTCCAAATCAATCAACACTTGGCAGCACTTCTCAGCTGTTCCTATGAAAAGCCATGTACAGATTGCAGAAGCATCAGTTGCTCTGATAAATCTCACTATGCTAATGAGGTTGATTATTTTCTCTCCACAGATGAGAGGAATATTGGCACATAGGCAGTAAACTGTTATTAGCACGTTCCCAATAACTGGTTTTATTTTCCGACTCATCTGACTGAGCTCATCTATAAATCTCCCGGGATGTATGGACATAAGGAAATCAGCATCCTCCTCTTGCTAAGTGCCCCTCTAAAGTGCACTCATACCAAGTCTGCTGAAATAGACCTGGTCTGAAGGAGATGGTTTCTCTAAAGAGTAAAATTCCATAAGCATTTGACTCTTCTTCCTTCTGACTTGGCATTTGCACCACCAGACAGAATACAAGAAACATGCAATTAATCTATTAAAAAAAAAATGCAATGTGTTTAGATGGCCAGAACAAAATGCATGTCAGTTATTAGATTAAAAAAATCTAAATAAATGGGTTGATAACCACACAGTCTAACTGGGAAGGTTGAATTATGTACCTAACACAGCTTTGGTTTGTCAGGGGAAAAAACCAAAACTGTGCAAGAAAAAGGTTTAGGCAATCATTTAATTATATCTAGACCTCCCATTTGTGCTATCCACGTGCATTTATCCACGTGCAGGTCAGAAGTGTGCCAAGAACGAAGCAGGGAAATACAGGTGACCAACAGGCTAAGCTCAGTGACATCTACTACAATGAAATTGCTTTCAGCTTGGCTATAAATCAAACAGGAAAAGTATCTAAACAAATTGTATCTGCAAAGCTGAAATACTTTAACAGGAAGACAACATAAGCAGTGATTTAATCTTTCACCCCAAAATCACTGAATTACATAAATTGCTGCTATTATCCTATATCATAATATACTTCAGTACATGCAGGGCAATGAACATTAGGCAGAAGTATGAACTCCATTATATTACAATATATGATGGTGGAGAGTGCAAAGTAGAGGAAGCAAGGCTGGGACAAATGAAACTTGGGGATAGAACATTTCAGTGTCAGAGAAATAAGCAATAGGCAGCATCCTTGAGAAGAATAATGTAGGCAAATACAACCACTATTTCACCATTTGGCAAAGAAAATTAAAAGCTCCCTAGGTTAAAATGGAAATTTAACTCCTGCAAACCCAGACAACGAGGCTCAATCATTATTTGTGCAAACACTCATTACAGAAGTGCTCCTATGTGCACATCTAAGCTCCTCCCCACAGTGAGGCAATTAAACCACTGCAGCAAAGTTTCTGCTGAGTCCACACTGCCAGAACTGCCTCCTGCAGGAGTGCCCCTGCCTGGCCTGAGAATGAATTCGTGCCACAAACACTGCTGGAACAGAGATCTAACCCTGGCATACCAAGGGTGTGAAAGCCTCCAGCTTGCACAGCAAGGCCTTCAGTTAAAGAGGGCTCAAAACCACCCAGAGCATGGTTAGAGCTCACAGCAATTCCTCCACTGATCCATAGCTAGAAGCATTCTTACCTCTCCCAGACTCTCTGTTCCTGGCACCCCCTTCCACAGCAGGCAGCCCTTTTATCACAGCTGCCCCTCCTGCCTGGGAACCACCCCCTGACCAACTCACACCTCACAATCAGCAAAGCTTTTGCCCAGCTGTGTCTACAAATAATTAGCACCTGACCAGCACCTCAAGTTTTTCTGCCCAGAGAAATGAAATATGGGGGTCAACAACCTTCAGTGACTTGCCAGTTATAGATTCCTCTGGGTGATCCAGGGTAGTGGAGCAGTGAGATCAGATTTAGACAGGAACAGAAGGGACGATCCACAAGCCCTCAGGGACTTTAAACCCCCTTTTTAGTACTCAGATAAACAGGCAAGCTGCAGCTGAAGCTGCCGAAGCTCTAGACTAAGGACAGTGAAGATGAATGGCTCTGTTCTCATGGCTGCTCTGGACAAATCTTAGGTCCCAAAGGGGCATTATTTGTTTCTCTATTTGCTCTGGAGTGCAGGCTAAAAGCAGTAGTTTCCACACTTACATTTTTCCTCGTGGTTGTGTTTTGCTGTTGGCCGAGGTGACAGCTTGACTTTACCCATACTCTAAAGGAACATTAACGTCATCAACAATTACAGATCCTGGCCTGTCTCACAGAAGCACAAAAGAGGTTTTGTACATCCAGAAATCAGTATCTCATTGCTGATTACCCCACTCCTGAAGTGCCTGAACAGGAGAATGTAAGGTATTTAACAGCCAAAAGATATTTAGGAACTCAAGGGGGAAAGGACCAAACTGGGAAGGAAACAACAATCAAGACACCAAACCCCCTGATCTGATACAAGCTAAGTTCTTCTGCCAGATTTGTACACACACTTAGTGTCTTTTAAATTCTGGCAATATTATTTTATCAAAAGGCTTAAACTGTGCAAGTGATGGCTGATACTATATATAGTATATATTTTTATTTACACCCTAGTTCCACTTATTTGTGAGATACTCAACTTGTTAAATTTATCAAAATTAACTTCAGCATCACCAGTGTGCAGGAAAAAGACCCAAAAACTGGGTTTTTACTGCCTGGCCTACCCTAGGATTCCTATACTCCTGCAGTTCTAGGTATCCAAGCATCACCTGAAACAGCCAAGCTGTGTTTGACACAGCACAGTAAGGAGGGATTCAAAACTGTCAGAGATGCTGAACAATTAAAGCTTTAGGAGTTAGTCTTGGTTCTTTTTGATGTTTCCTGCCTGTCTTATAGGCAAATTACCTTTGATAATCTGGACGCCTGGCTCAGAACATTATAAAATCAAAGTTAGTTCCCAATACATCAAACTTTAATTTAGACAGAAATGCCTCCCTCAGAGTTGAAATGCTCTTAGTACATGGGTAGCCTTAATCTTGCATGTTCCCCTGATTCAAAATAATATTTCATCCTTACCCTGTGCTGAGAGTTAAAAATAAATGCTGACAATTATAATTATGTACAAGTGAAGATAAAAGCAGACTCCATCAGACTGTGCCACACTAGAAACATTCCAGCCATTTGGGCCAGTTTGCTTTCTGCAGCTGGAAAGGTGAACAGAAGGAAAGGTGAAAAGTTAACATGGAAAAGATGTTCAAGAACAAGCTGTAAAGCTTTTGAAAGATTTGACCTGTGAGTTCTCATAAAGTAAAGGAAATTTGCATCTAAACCAGGCTTTCGTTGTTTCTTCTCTGAGGAAGAGAGAGGAGAAGTTTTATTAATATTGAAACACAGCCTAATTACCCTGCAGCAGAAATAAACACTCTATGTTGTGCATTTACAATTATCTCTAATGTATATGTACACTTATGGAGAGAGAGGAAAATGAAGTTGCAGACAGACCTGCCAGTGGAGGACGAGAGGTCTGAGAACCAATCTGTGCTGAAACCTGGACACTGAAGTTGAAATGGATACCTGAGCAGTCAGAAGGAGGCTGCTTCAAAATATGGTCTTGTCTTTGGTAAAGAGCTCTTCCATGTTGGGTTTTTAAACTGACTTTCAGTTTAAAAGAAGCAGAAATCCCTCAGCCACTTACCATGGGAGGGTGAAGAGGCTCGCTAGAGCCTGGCTGTTTATGCTAATAAGAGAGCAACTCAATTTACTTGAGTACTGATCAATGCTAAACAATCAGAGAAGTTCATGTATTATGTATTTCAGAAGAACCTGTGCTTTTTAGTGGAATGTCACAAGGTTAAACTACTGGTAGACGCCGTTTCCCTCGAGCCCAATTTCAGCTACAGTGCTTCCTATCCACATAATGAAGAAACAATAGCAAAATAAAGCATTGTTTGGAACACATAATGAACTGCTCTCATAAACTTCAACCTTCAGAAGTCATTATATTTTACAGTTTGATGCAGCAGACAACTCTCAGGCCTCCATTTGCTGGCTACACCAGGCAACGTACGCTGCTTTTTACCCTGTCTCAGTAATTATTGACAGAACAATTGTCATGGCCTGCACCGCTAATACCGGTGCATTAGCAGCTGAAAGAGTTTGGTACAGACTTCCTGGCAGGTGCACTGCACTGCTGTAAAATCCTCCTCTGCCCATCACATTCAACAGTTACTTGAGGAAATATCCCAAATATGTAACTTTCAAGTTATCTGTTCTTCCTGCCATTGACCGTTTTCTGTGGTTTATTTGATTCTCTTACACTAAATTGCACCATGAATGCCAGACACTTGTTTTTAGTTCACAGCAATTCACAGCAAAGCTTTGTTTGACTTTTAAATTTGAGTGAGACAATTTCATACTCATAACCGAAAGACAAAATACTTGTGCATTCCTCTGCAGCATTCCACTGCCCTGTGAGGGCTGTTACTCTTAGGTGATAACTCAAATATTACTACACCGTAACAAAAATTATACTTAAATTCAATCAGTAAAAACAGGGGTTATTTATTTCTTTTCTGTTACCATGCATATGGAGGATCTCACACTAACTAGCATCTCCTCTTGAAGCTACAGCACTGCTAATAGTTATATTTCAAAGCCCTTTTTCTTTGTTTTTCACCTGGAATCATTCACAAATACAATTTGGAATAAGTGGCCCAAAGTTTATTGGAATCACCATTCCTGGAAATATTCAAAAATAGCTGGAAAAGGCTCTGAGTACAGCAAGGTTTGCCAAGCTTTGATTGGGTTTTGGGCAAGAAGACATCCAGAGATCTCCCACGTGCTAGGTCATTCCACAGTTCTTTCATAACAATTATCAAAATTATCTGCACTCCCCACACCCAACCCTTCACTGCGTGCAAGCAAAGTGAATGGAAAACAGGTTAAGCTGTGGAGCAGCTCTGTAGGGGATCTGGCTCAGAGAATTCACTCAGAAAATTACATATGCTAACAATGGCTTTTGAAACTGAGAGAGATGGAGAAGGGATGATACCATGGAACACTTATCGAAATGTTCAGAGGCATTAATGCCACTATTTATACATCAACATACATTGCAAAGGTTACTTAACATCTCCTTAGATTAGTATGTTGTTCAGAATGAAATTAAAATTTATGACTGGGATTTTGAATAATTTATAGATATCACAGACTAGGGTACTCGAGAGTTTCTATTCAGTGGAATGAATACGCACATCCAGATCAAATACATAATATATAGATATGGAATTAATTGCATACAGAAAGAAAGGCAACGAAGAGAGGCTGATAAAAAGGAGAAGTGGGTGCATGTTTTGCTGAACATAGACAGAAAGCATTGCAAGAAATGGGTCACAGGGAAAGAAGAGCAAAATGATCACAAAGTACATCACCAGAAGTCTATTCAGAAGTCTGTAAGAATGGAACACCTAATGAGACATTAAAGGGCAGGAGAAGGGCTCTGTCCTGACGGAGACATCCCAAGTGCTGAAAGCCAACCAAGATCTCTGTCTGCAACCACTGGAACACAGTCAGAGCCTTTCTGCCACTCTCTGCCCATCTCAGTCCCTTAAACTGCAGTTGGAAGTCCCTATTTTAACTAATCTTGTAGAATGCAGGATTACTCATCATCTTTAGGGATCATTAATTAAAAGCAGTATTAGAACAAACTATGACGTTGGTATGCCAGGGTCATTTTTCAAGGTAAGTTATATCTCACACAAAGGAAAGAGAGTCCTTTTCAAAGTAAATTTTCGAGATAAAGTGCAGGGCTTTGGGGAAACCAGTATGATCTGCTATGCACTTTAACATTGCCATAGCCTTTAGGTCCTTTAGTTATGTAATTAAACATTTTTGCTAATAAGCACTCGCTTATATTTACTGCAACTGCATTCTTGATTGTGTTTGTCAGTAGTGGTCTGTGCTGGGAACTCACAAACTCTGCATAATTACAAACCTTTGGAAAAAGGTGGTATTTGTGCTCACATAGACCAGACCCAGGGAAAAATTATTGATTTATGGGATGGCAGCCTCGATAATCTTCATAGTAACTAAAATCTTCTTGTTCTAGTGGGCAATCAGAAGGATTGGATCTCCCTTCAGGATTTGCTTCCGCAGCCCTTGAAATTGCTGTTAAAGGAATCCAACCCCCCTATCATTCTATTTTAACAATTACCATTCTAAAACCCCACCCTTGAAATTTCAAGGCTCAGGATCGCTATTTAAATCAAAGCTTAAATATGCACACACTGGATTTTCGCTTCTTTCAAGTGAGTCCTTCCCAAAAAAACCCAAACATTCCTTTATTTCCACGAGACGAGGTTAATGTATTTCCAAGGAGACACTGCTTTTGCAGATGGCTTGAATTAGAGAACTGCTACAGTTATCGTTATGCAGCTATTCGAATGGAAAATTTTAGAACTTGGCAAAAAGGAGAAAAATAATGCCTCGTAATACCCTGTCCAGACTCAATGCAGGAAAAAGAGAACATGTTAAAAAAAAGCAAACAAAATCAAAATGTTAAAAATTATCAAGCAGAATAATGCTTGAAAATTTGAAAATTATAAGTATGTCTGGCATTAAGAAATGAAATTCATACATGCAAGGTAAGGAAGAAAAGCACAGTGGTAGGATAATTTACATAGAAAAAAGAACCTGAAGTCTGAACAACAGGCAGGATAGAAATAATGCCGTGAGAAATTTCAGATCTAGAGGTGCAGAAAAAGTTAGATTTTTTTTTCTCCTTTGTCTTTTCTCTCTCCAGTTTTTTACACTGTGCTGGGGATGGAAACCCATGTACAATCAAATACACAGACACATCAAAGCACTCTAAGTGTGAGGGTCAGATTTCCAAGTGTTTATGGATGCAGCCACAAGAACTGGAAGACAAAATGCCACTGACTTAGCCAATGACTACAGAAATCTGATTTACCTCCTGTTAAATTTTACTGTGAGAAATAACTTCATGAACTCATACACTAATTTGTGTGCTCAGGGGACCTTGGCTCTAATCCTTCTCTGGGACTTACCTGGTAGTGAAAAGTATTTTAAAGTCTTCATCAAAGCCATATAACCAATTGACAACGTCACAAAAGCAGTTGACAGCAACTGACAGAACCAAAAACTGGAAACAAAGGTGCCAATCAGCTCAGGAATTAGATTAATTTACAGATAAAAAAAGAGACTTTCACAAGTCTTCCAAAAGTCTTTAATTTCTATGTTTTATCAGTGCAATTTACTTTAATGCATTATCTTTTTCTTTAGGTGGCAGGCAAATGGAAAAAATAAAAAGCAATTAAAGTATAAAATCACAGACTCACGGCATCATTGATAACGGACAGATCCAATGGGAGCGGAGTTAGGTCAAACTTCATCTGTTTTAAAAATCACAGCAACGTGCAAATGAGTCCAATAAAATGGTCTATTTTTAATATAACGATGTCCTGTCTGCAGAATACGATAATACAGGATAGACCTGAAACTAATCTTAGAATTCTTCATTTACTGATTCTTCCATAAAAAGTAACTGCAACAATTAGCAGTTTAATACATTTTCATTCATGAGCAACGAAGAGAGGTCTTGTTCATATTTGATAAGAGCATAAAGCAGATCTGAGGCAGTGTAATTAACCAGTTATACTTATTATTAGATTAAAGTTGTCTTTTCAGTCAGAACTGCTATTTGTAACTTGCCACCTGAAATAAGTTTATCTGCTGTCACCACATTGCTGTAGTACAGGATGCTGAGTTTTGTCAGAAAAAATATCAAAACAAATAATTAATCCTGCAAAGACTCCCTGTTCTCAAGCTTCCTCCTCCAGAACCCTACAGACACGAGGATAATTTCTATGTGTTATCATAGATCTGTGGGTGTATGAACAGACATGCTGAAGTCTGGACACAAACATGACACCTGCATACGTGGCTAACATGTAATTTCTAGAATTCTTTGTGGGATTAGTCTTTGTAAAAATGGCTGGAAAAAATCAAAATACGGAGTTGCTCTAACGCTTTAATAAAGATCTTCTATTCCAGAAGAGGAAAAAAAAAAAACACGCCAATAGCTGAATTACTATTTTGGACCCTTTCTCATACGTATTTTACTTGACAGGTATGACAAGGCAATCCTTTAAATGCAGCCCTAAAGACAACAAAAGTAAAGACTGTCAAAGCATGCAGACTGATGCCTCTTTCTGACAATATGCAGAACAATATTCTGGTTACATTTACCTAATTTTTGAAAGCCAAAATAGAATATTCCTCCTAAAAATTCTGGGAATCAGTGTCTCCACAGAGGTGAAGGCGATAGGAGAAAAAGTGATCTGCCTTGACCTTTCTAAATGGCTTTCTGCATGTTTTGTTTTGTTGTGGGTTATTTTGTTTGGAGTTTGTTCGAGGGTTTTTTTTAAAAGTTTCAAATGCAAAGGGACTAAAAATAGAACAGGAATGATGCCGTAAATACTAAGAACGGGCACTTTTCTCCCTGCATCATTTTTGCTCACAGTTGTTTTTTTAAAACAAAACTTACTGCCTATTACATTTTGACGCTGAGCTATACAAGATTTGATAGTTTGATTTGATAGTTTCGTTGCTTTGTTTGTTATATGGTATTGATTCCAGGCTTCCAACACCAATGCAAACAAATTTGCACCCCAATTAGCTGTCATAAATCAGTTTATTTCCTGGGGCTGCCTGGCAGACACCTGCTGCACCACGGACTGAAAGCACCATGGTGCAATTGCAACCCATTAACCTGGGCAAGGGGAGGAGAGGAAATAAAGCAATGTTATAACCTCAACCTTCCCCTGATTTCTTTTTCCATGCCAAGCACAATCTGGTTCTGATTTTTAAGCAGACAGTTTTCCTGTGCTAGAAATCAATCCAGAGAACAGGAAGGAGACAATAAAACAAATACAACCTCAATAGGTCCTGCAGGAAAACGCAGAGGTTTACACTTACAGCAAACATTCTGATTAGCGTGGGATACAACAAACATGGCTTTAATGATTGAAATTATCTATTCCTGATCATTTTGATTACTAATTAAAAGGAGAAAAGGCAGATATGAGAGCAATTCTAATGGTGAGAAGCCACAACAAGGAGCATATGGCAGTCATGAGATTTGGTGGCCGAAGCTGCCCTGATCTACCTTTGGAAGTAGGACAAGGCAGGGCCAGCTGCTCTTAAATCTCAGGTAATTATCTTAAGTCCTTCTTCTTCCCCTTCCCTTCTCTTCCCTTGAGCTACAACAATAAAAACTTTTAAATGCATATGCAAATAAATAATTTAACTAAATCACTTTGATCACTAGAAACTGTTAGTTAACATTAGAATGTTTCAGCTGAGAGAGATTCAGAGAGATTAATTTGTCTTCCACTGTGCACAACAGCTATTCAAAATCCTCTAAAGACCAGGCTGTGTTGTAATGAAGCATATTTACAGCTTTCTTTATATTTTATTTAGCAAGTAAATACTCTGGCATTTTCAAACTGGAGGAATCTTATTTGTTTTCATGGGACACATCTTTCCAAACGGCAGCATGTGCAGACAACGCTGTTTAAAATGTGCTCTGTTCACGAGCCAAAAACCACTCGGGAAATCCTTGCCGTGGGTCTCCAGATTTTTATATCGTATTTTAGTGTTCATGGATATTAAATTTCCTACCCAACCATACCCTCAGATTTGGAAGAACATCACGATACCTTGCTGACTGCAGCCATTAGTGCCTTTTTGCTTTCCAGAGACCCATGCAAGCTAAAATTGTTCGCTAGAGGACATTTCTTCCACACCTCAACACCACAGCACTAAATGGCCTATAAAATTACCAGAGGGCTACACACCATTACTCTTCAAATATCCTAGACTAGAACATTAATGAAAGCTGAATATTTATGTGGATTCCAGTATCCTAATTTACAGATGACACCCTTTGGTGGGCAGTTTGATGTTGACCAGGACATTGCACTTTAAAGCAAATTGAAGATTACACTTGATAAAAAGGAAATTGAAAATAAAATTCATATATGCACCTTCCAAAATAGACATTACTGTTTCACATGGCTACAAGAAGAACAACAGAGAAACCACACGTACCCTATCAGATCAAGATTCCATCCTAAAGGCCTCTCTCTTCCTGTATCCAACTGAATCCCTTTAGATGCTTTCCTGACAAAACCTTCCTGGAACTCTGTCCTCTTCAGGTTTCTTTAGCCAGAGAAGCCCATTTGAAAATGGACCCTATTAGCTGTTAGCACTAATCTCCATTTTAAGTTCTCCAAGGAGCTGAGATTTACCATCTTTCTCCCCCCAAAATTGTTCATCTGTCCCAAACATGTTCATATTTAACTGCTGTAAGAAACAGTAATGAAAAGTAGCCAGAGAAATGTAATACATCATTTATTTTATTCTTTCTTTGAGATGCAAATATTGTTTTCCCCAAGGAGACCTGCTCTCTCTCTGCTGAGCAGTGAGGGAGAGATCTGCTGGCCCTGAGAGAAGTTCTGCTTTTAAGCTCCTCGCCCTAACCCATCTGATAATCAGAGACCTGCAGGCGGGCACATTCTGCAACAAATCAATAGCGAAAATTGTTCGTATCCACCGAACTTTTGTTTCTCATCAACCTGTGCACCATCATCTTTAGACAACCTCCAAGTGAGTTAAAGTGTACATGTTCTGCCATGTGTCTCTTTGTTAAAAATAGAGATATTAAGTCACTTTCAAGTGACAGTAGTTTTGGAATTTACATTTCTTCAAGGAATGCTGCAATGGCATCAAAAAGTCTTCTGTGGCTTTACATTATGTCTTTAAAGACATTGAGTATCATCAACTCTGAGAGTCTGAACCTCCCAAAGCACAGCATGAGAAGGTGTCAGTGGGTTTGGGCTAATTATAGACACTCACATCATCCCAAAAATCTAATCTTACTTTAAACTCTCTTTCTGGACTTCATATCCATATCAACTTGCGGATTCTTTATTTATTAAACAGCAGGATTAATTATGTGATATCCAGGTTATTAGGAGGTAAGTGCAGAATTACACATTTTAAAAATATTTACCAGGAGCAGCTTTTTAAACTTCCTTGTGGAGGTCTGTGTATGCAGCTGAACGCCTGGATTATGAAGGATGAAGTGATTTAGCACAATTCTTACGGAACATTTCCTATGGAGCAGCCTCAAAAATGATGACTTTTTTCGTGACAATGACTAGAAACATCATGGGCCAAACAGAAGGTGCTTCACCACTGCCAGCAGTCTAAGAACTCAGAGAAACAACAGTATTTTACAAACTCCCAGCTTTCTATTTCAGTCTTAAAGAAACCAATAAGTTTTTATTCCCCCAGGCCATAATTAGTAGTAAGTGGAAGAAGCTCATGAACTGAAGATATAACAATTGTGATTTTCATAATCAAGGATGACATTTTAAACATGGCTCAGATTGAAAGGAAGAAAATGAAAGTTAAACTAAAAAGATTTCAGACCTTAGGATTTTGTAATCCTCCTACCAGTGTTGTATTGAAACTCTGCCACTCACTTTAGGGGATAAACCCCACCTTTTAAGAGCAATAATATTTAAAAGCAAAAGGTGGAAGAAAAGTCGATTTGAAAAGTTTCTTTTCTCCCACATTTCCAGTCAGTACCTGCAGCAAGTCTGCTTTTGTATACAGGATGTCATCAGAGGCGGTATCATGATTTGGAAGATTGCTTAAAAAGACTGTCATCTCAAAACTGAGGGATATAAATCGTGCTCATAACGTGATCTGAAGGAAAGAAAATCCCCAGTATGCACATCTTTATTCCCAGGAGATCAGCTGAATTGCAACTCTGCTTTTTCTCAGCTTATCAGGGAACAGCAAGACAAAGTGTGGCTGTAAATGCTGGTGACAGCAGCAGGTGGAGGGAAGCCTTTTAAGGATGAAAATTTCAAACTCAGGGCGCCAAATTCCTTCTTGGCTCAGAGAGACAGTTTTATTGGGATCAACATTAACACTTCATGTTACCTAAAGGTTTGGCCAGAGGAGTGGAAGTGATTTCCTGGCTGAATGGGCAACACTGTCAGTGTGTTCTTACCTTGTACCACTTGTGCTGCTCCAGTCCCTGACTGCCAGCAGGAAAACCAGAGCTGGCTGATGGCAACATATTTCTAAATGGCATTTTTTGTTAAAATTGTAAGACGCATGTTTAATTATCAGAATAAATTGTTAAGGAAAGCAAAATTACTGCTAAATATCCCTGGAAATATAATTTCCAAGAGACTTTTTATTCCCATGCAATACGTGATTAATCTTTGCTTTATTATTTTGCTACACAGCTATTAATTTTATTACTTTAGAGCAGGACAATTTGTAATAGACTTGATTTAAAATGCCATTCAGCTGTATACTAATAATAAATACTGGTATTGCCACAGCTGTCAAATGCTAGCATGAAATTAAAAAGGAAACATTTTTGGAGGTTTTTGACAAATACTAGTGTTGAAGGTGTATTATTGTCTGATAAGTTTCAAATAAGGAATTCTATTTATCATTCACTCATTAAAATGTGCTTTTTTCCCATATATTATCCAATTAGTAGCAGACAAATTGTTTTGCTGTTATCGCTATTGTGCAATAGTTTGAAAAGATATAATAAATATAACGGCCACAATCATTTTTTGAAGCATTAGAAGCCAGACAGAAAACAAACAAAAACTTGCCAATGTGTATTTGCTGAATAGCACTGTAATGGAATTAACTAAGAATGCAATATTCATATTTTTGGCTATGTTGCATACTTGAAAGATCAAATAGCTTTATGCTTCAGTAAATAAGAAATAACACTGAAAAATGGTTTTGTCTGCATATCATGAGCTGGAAACCCAGAGACAGGAACAGAGTAACCCCAGGGTGTGACCCTGGTGTGGTTTTAATAAGCAAAAGCTGAAGAGCCTCAGTAGACAAAAGTCAAAATGCTTCTGCTCTCACAAAAAGAAAAGAAAAAACCCAAAGAAACGCAGAAAGAAGCTAATAAAATATATCAAGATAAATTTATGTTGGAAATATATAAGTAGAGGAAATTGGATGAATCCCCTTTCTCTAAAGACCCAACTTTGATCCCTAAAATCTTTCAGTAAGTTTAAATTAACTACAAGTAATCGCTATTCACCACTGCAGCCTTTTCTTCACCCTTGAAACCTCACTTAAGGCTTTGATCTCATTCGTGCCCAGCTAATTTCACTCTGCTTAAATATCACAGATTGCTCTGATAAAGTGTTCCCGTGCTTCCCCATTTTACAGGTTTGACTTCAGCAGCACCACTCAATGCAGCCACGAAGAGCCACATTTGCAAAGCAGAATCTATAGGTCACTTTATCTGTGAAGATATTATTTTGCTGAAAAATACTAAGGTTTCCTGACCAGTTTATTAGATCTGTAATTATCCAGAGCCAAGCCAATTATGTCAGAAAAAAGGACAAATTGCCTTGACTGATGTTAAATAGCTCCAACCAGAAAGTCTTCATTGTCACACTGGCTGGACAGCAAAAATTTACCTTTATACTTTTATGGCCCTGTACTTAACCAAGTATGAAGGAACCTTTAGGGAAGAGGCCATTAAAACGCAATTAGATATTTGTTCATTCATTCTTTTGCCCAGCCTCTTCCCAAACCAGCTGCAAAGGTTTAAGGCAGAGAGAAGCAAAAGCTGACAGTGACAGTCGGGTGCCTTCCAAGCTGGAAACTTCTGCTCCGTGGGCTGTGGGGACAAAGTCACATCAGGAAACGGGCCCCACGCGCCAAAGCGATCCTGTCAGCGCTCGTTTTGTCACTGTTACGGCAAAGCCAGACACAGGAATCCCAAACTGGAGGCAGGAGAAAAGGATGGTATAATCCTGGTGCTCTCACGGAGCCAAAACTCGATTATGGCAGAGGTTTTCACGAAACAAGGGCTGTGAAAATATGCAAGCCACATAAAATAAAATGATGCGAATCAAAAATAAAATACTTTCATTGCAAGTCTGCATATGCACCTTTCAGCAGTCCATTTAAGTGTCTCTTTTTATTTCAGAGCTACAACTGACAATACTTGTAATAAATCCAATAAGCTGGGCTCCATTCCATCAGCCAGTGGCTGTGACAGTAATTGTCTTTCTCGAGACAGACTTCCAGGACAAACAGAACTCCTAAGTTCTAAAAGAAATGAGTAACGAGAGTACACATTATTGAATTCAATGACAAAATTCCAGTTAAGGTCAGTAAGCAAAAGCACATCTCCTAGAGAAAAAAAGACAAAGGCTACAAGTTTGACATTGAAATCATATTTGTGTACTTCTTTTTTCACTTTCTTATAAATGTAACTGAGAAAGGGAGACTTTCGGCTGGAGAACACACATCATTTAGGAATGATGAAGTATCAGCAGTGAAATTAAGGGTAAAAACCAGTGAAAAAATCTGGTCCAATGTCTTTGCAATAAGGAAACTCTTCCCAAAGTAAGACAAAGTTCTAAATGCAATACAGCCAGATCACGCCGTCACAAACTCAAATAGATCAATAAACAAAATTTACATTTATAAAGTAGCAGATACGCTGACACATAAAACAGGGCTGGTATTTTTAACAAATACCAGATCTCTGGAGGGTGCTAATAAACATCTACTACCCAGAAGTGGAGCTGAACTGAGTGCTGCATCTCTCTGCTTTTTAAGGGTATAAAGTCTGCTGTAAGCTATTGATAGAATTCTATTTTTTGCAAGTCTCAAACTCACAAAACTGAGAGGAAGGAGGGATATCCTGTGAAAATACCATTTCCCCACAGATTAAGGAAGAAGTCTGAATATAATTGAAGAGCACCTTGATAATTTCACAATTTGTGGCTGTACCTAGAAATTCTACTCTGCTGAGTGCAGCGCAGGAGTTTATATGATTTTATGAGAGATTTTGTTAATAGAATGTTCAGCAAACAACTTCTAACTTCTCACCTTGAATTTAATCAGACATTTTTCCAGAAAAATCTTTTGGAACACTATGCATGACAAGAACGGTGTTTCCAGCACCTCTTCAAAAAGTACTTTAAAGTGAAATATGTCTTGAAGGTGGTATCTGAATGTACTCTTGGAAATACCAACCTGGTCTTTACTTTTTTTCTGTTTGACTGTGGCATCTGATACTTGAGCTGATACTGAGAAATGTTTTTTCTCTGTGTACAATGCCTTCAGCTGATGTGCTCATGTCGTAGAGATGTCAGTGTGAGCAAGGAATAAACCACCCAATAACTCTGTTGGTCTGAGCATTTCAGCAGAATGAATCTTATTAAGAATCTCAATATTACCATCATTAAAGAACACTATAAAAATATTATTTCTTTCCTCAAACAAATGTAAAAAAACCCCAAAATCCCTCCTTTTCACTGCACAAACACGTATCTATATCAGATTCTCCTAATTTGGTTTTGGATTCAGTTTGTTTTTTAATTGCAGTGGCCCAGATTGTAAATCTGTTCTGTGTGAGATTGCAAATTTATTTCTATATCTTATATATAATGCAAATACTGTCAGTGCTGGAAAAAATTAGCCTTTTTTTGTTCAGTCAGCTTGTGAAGTATCATCAGCTACACCCATTTGACAATCCTCTAGTGAAGGGAAAAAGGCAAAATAGTAATCAGAGACAGATGATATTATAATCTCATGCTGGATGTTTGACTAGCATGAAAAGAAACATCTTCCAAGCACTTGTGGAAGTTGTAATGATGAAAATATGAAAAACCATGAAAAACATTCAGAATGAAAAACCATTTGACTTTGCATAAACTGCAGAGAAGTGCTGCTTTCCTGAGTGCAAACAGGGATGTTCAGCCTCCGTGTGTTCCCAGTACATTCAAACTCAGTTCAGTAGGAAAGTCAAACCTTGATGTTATAGTAATGGATGTTCTTAAATATCTACAAAATATTTAAGGTAAGGAGATCTTCTTCTGTCACAGTAAATTTGGATTAAATGCTATCTGCCCATCAAGCAGATTGTGCAATACTAAAATGTGCTAAAGACCCAGAATGTTTAACTTTTCGGAAAATCTGTTGAAAGAGATATACAGGAGAGAGTACTGAGAAAACATTCCAAAGTCTGGAAATGCTGGGTGTGTTGAGCACATCTCACACTGCAGCAAGCCACTCACTCCGATGCAGAACACAAGGAACAGGTAAATTTGAAACTAATTAAACTCATTATGAAAGCATCAGCTTGGCAGACGAATAAATCACCTGCACTCTGTGTGTGCCACGGGCACCTGCTCTGTCTGAGCATTCCACGGGGGCCAGGAGGACAGGGCAGCCACGGGACACCGCCACCAGGCCAAGCCATCTCCTGGGAATTGGATGAACAGACCTGGAATCGTGTTTTCTCAAGGTCACCACTGGTATTGTGAGCACAGGCAGCACATCACATCCTGAGGGAAGGGCTAAAGTGCAGAGAGTAACCAGCTGGCATTCTGAAATTAGGTGTTTGAGTAATTTGAGTGAGGGTGTTAGGAAAGGGGAAGGTTACAGGTTCATTGTGCCACAAGGTGGGAAAAGGAATTCAGAAACTGGACCTGTCTTCAGGGCTTTCTTTTAGCCGGGAGAGGTGCACACATCCACACCCTTGCTCAAACCCAGTCTTTAAATTCCTTCACATCTCCACGTGCCATGTCTCGTGAGTGATGTTTTCCCCCCATATTTACCGTGTCTGAATAAAGGATCTCAGCCTCCCCAGCTTTACTCCTCACATGTGGGTAACAAGCATGTAAAAATCTTATTTCAGTGACACTTTCAGACGATGTATCTAAGTCCAAACTGGCAAAAGGCAAATGGATTTTTTTTATCCCTGTACTCTGAAGTGGCTCCTTTGCTTACCCACCCCACATACGTTCACCTGCCTGCTGATATCACCAGCATCTCACTGCTATCTGCTTCCCTTTCAATATTGAGTTCCTTTAAACCAGGCTAAATTGGGAACTATTTGATGTCTCCTGAATGAGCTGTTTCTAACAGGACCCTCATCCAGAAAGCAGCCTTGCCACCCGGGAAACTCTGTCAAAGAGAGCAGACATCAAAGGGAGAGCGAGCGCTGCTGCCATTCTCTGCTCAGCTCAGCAAGAAGCATTCCCCCACCCTGGCTTCGCTTTCCTAAAGCTCTGGCTATTCCAGCACCAGCAATCGACAGGAAAAGACAATGCAGAAGGTTTTCCTGCATTCTGCTCTTCCCTTTGGAAAGCTGACAGCCCCCAGGCTCTACTGGAGAAAACAAACCGGGCTCTGGCACGCAGCCGCTGTTCCAGCAATGGTCACAATCTCACCACAGAGGTTTTTTACACAGTTTTCTCTTCTGCAGTTCTTTGGCACTCATGCGAGCATCTTCCCACTTGTTATTGTCCAACACGTGGAGATCTAAGCACTGCTGTGGGCAGCCAGGACTTTGTAACTGCTTTTCGTGCTGCAAGCGGATACTGAGGGGAGCACACGCAGCCAAGGCAGCTGAAATAAATGCAGGGATCACATTCCCCCCGCTGCTCAACAGGTGTACCGAGCACATTTTCCTGTGCTCTCTTTCCCATTCCTGTGCCCTACTTTCAGACACTACATAGGATATCTTGGCATCTCTCTGATTACACCTCCCTTCTGCTTGCAGCCTCACCAGTCTGGATTATCACCATTATCTGAAGCAGCAGTGGCCTCTCCTAATCCTGTCAAGAAGTTCGTAGAGACTCCTGGTAATCTTGGAGCACTAATCTTGCAGCAGTTTGGGGCTGACATGAGCAAAACCCATGACTTTAACAAAGGAGAACATCGAACAAACCGAAGTGTTTCTAAGAAGCTGCAGGAAGAACATGAGATAAGGAGGCAGGCATCAGTGTACAGGACAGATAAAGTGATTAAAGGAAGGGTACTCAGCAGTAAGAGCAGTAATAAAACATTTTTCTCTTTTTTTCATTCAGAAGTAATTCCAGGTGTTCTCTGAGATTTCTTGCCATGACAAACCTCACACTGCTCTTACAATTCCCATTTGGTTACTTATCAGTTTAACTGACAAAAGACACGCAAAAATTTCTTTACCAAAAGAAGAAGATGGTGTAAGTCCCAGTGCATGAAATAACAGGTATTTCTTCCACTGTAGTATTTGAAATGTCGCTTTCTGTAAAGTTGTGGTGGCTGCCAAGAGGATTTGAATGGTTAAAGGGTGCAGTTATCCAACTATTCCTTCTTCTGTAATAATTTCATGTGTGTGCATCTGTAGAACAACAGAATGTCATTCCTTTGAGTAAAACAACCAAAATATTCTTTGCTATCTAACTGTAATGGTTTCTGCATATGCAAGAGAAACATAAACCCGAGTTTTTCTTCTGGAACAAATATTCAACCTGTCAAGAACAGCACTCGATGTCAGGATTGTGAAGTGTGGATGAAATGACAGACCAACAGAGGGAATCTGATAAGAGATTAATGAGATGTGCTCCATAAAGTACTTGAAATAAGAAACAAGGAAATGGGGGAGAAAAAGAGAGAAGAACAATAGGGGAGAACAGGGAGCTGCTTTCTGAGCCTTCTGTTGTGATCCTGTGGCAGATGAGGGACACACAATATTGCTGAGAAATTTCAGAAACTCTGTGAATCAAGAGCAGGTGGAGGGAACTGGACACACCCTGAGCTGTTGTATTTACCTTTGCAGAGTTCATGAGTTGCAACCTTTGCTACGCAATATTTGGGGCACTCCGTGTATTTATTTGGGCTGATGTCAGCCATGTACCCACCCTCTTACACACTTACAGCACGTCCAAATCTGCAACCAACTGCACCAAGTGCCAAAGCAGAGTTTCCAGCACTTAATGCTTGGCAAAAGCTGGGTTGTCATTTTTTGGGGACTACCCTGTCCCTCTGAAGGAAACAAACTGGGGCAGGGCAGAGGCTCCATCGAGCACAACCAACCACATCTGCGGCGGAGCACTGGAAATGCAAGTCAGAACGAGGGTGAGGAGAGGCAGGGATTTCTGCCCGTGTGACAGTGCTGGAATGTAGATAGAAAGCATAATTCAATATATCACTCGGTGTTTAACAGCACAGAAACCCAGCAGAACTTCAGCCACGTTTCACTGATGAGAAACAGACACAGGAATCATCAACATCAGCCAAAGATAGTTCAAAGGTGTTTTCACAGCCAGTTAACAGGTGTCACACATACAGCCCTCCTTCACTTTTGACCCAAAGCACAGCTCAGATCAGTTTAACCAACCAGCAGAATGTGCCCTCTCACAGTTAGAATAAAACCCAAAATGCCAGTCTTGTGCCTTGAATATTATACATTGTGTCTACGAAAATGCTGAGACACAATTAAATAATATGAGTTTATCCTGAATTTGTAGACATAAAAAAATAAAATTAAAGAAAACAAAGTACATTCTAACATTTCCCTATTTGAATGAAAAATCCATTTAATTTCCATTTAAGCTAAGTTTTATTTTTTATTAAGAAAATTGCAAGAATTATGATTAAATTGTGTAAGTTAGAATAATTCATTTGGCTTTTTAAGACATTTGAGACCATCAGTTCTTTTTCCTTTCGGAGATCTCAAATCGCAAAATTTTTGTCACATCTAAAGAATTACTTCAGTATTTATCAACTCAAGTGAAAAGGGATAATTCACCATGCATAATATAGAGCAACAAGAAATCTTGCAGAAAATAGAGTCTGTGTGAGGTTCAGCATCATTCCTGGTTAGGCAGCCTAAACAGTACCAGATTGTGAAAACACAAGGATTAAAGAATTAGAAACAAGAGCGATTATATTTGGAAGTCCTTGCCTCCTCCAGCTTTTTTTAGGTGTTTTTAACAACAGTTTTCCTGATCAAGACTCTTAATTTGAAAACAAATATCAGTTCTGTTCAATGAATTACCAAAAACCACCTTTATAGAGGCACAGTGAAGGAAACTGAATTATTGTTCAAGTACAGGAAATAAAATACACTCCCAGAGTGAGACTCCTGGTAGATTCTTATTTGTTGCCATTGTTTTTCTTTCACATAAAAATGGCCTTGGTTGTAAACTTAAACTTAAATTTTAAAAAAGGAAAAGAAATAGCACATTTGCTGCTGTCTTGCATTTCGTACTGGTTTATTTATGGATTTTTTTTCTTTTTTTACCTCACAAGTTTAATGGAATTTTTACTGTGACTTTATAGCTGTGTGATTTATAATACATCAAACAAGTCAAATCAATCAGTAAAGGCTTAAAAATCAGCACAGGTTCAGATGGCTCCTTTAAAACAAATCATTACAGCTGTTAGAACTCAAACATACAGAACAAGGATTGACCACTAATGTGAGTTATTTTAAAATCTCATTTTCTTGGTAAGAAATGCTGCCCTTTGTATATAACTTTTTAACGATCTAATAAAACCATCTGCAGGAATGCAGCACAAAACACAGTTCTCCCCTGTATATATCTGCCAAGCAGCTCTTTAAATACCCTGTACCATTCTTTAAAGGAAACCTACCCCTGTTCTCATTGATATGGAAAGTAAAATCTCTTTAAATACTCTATGCTGTTATTTAAATACTCTATACTCACCTTCAAATATGCTACACTATTCTTTTAAAGGAACCTATCCACATTCCCACTGTTATGGAAAGTTAAATCTAAGTTTTTAATTGGCACACCTGTTCCATTCAACTTAAAATATAGTTATTCCTATTATGCTCTAAATATAATCACACATAGGGAAGGCCCTTTCGCCTCACAGATAAGGAAGTCTTGGCAGAAACAGACGTATATACACACAATAAATGGGACAGCAGTTTAAACACGAAGGAAAAAGCATCAGATAATTTTCTGCCTGAAGGCTACAACTCCAGGAGTTTGTGACCACAAGTTAAACACAAGAGCTGAGTTGCATTATACTCGCTTGGTGTCAGGATCAACGGACCTATGAATGTTAATTTTAATTTGTTATAATAAATTAAACTTTTTCTTGAGCTAGAACTACATTTTGATTGCTATCAATTTAATGTAATCACCCAATAAGAGCTGTCAATTTGAATAACCTCCATAATCATGAATATTTTATGGATGTCCTTGGACAAGACCCAGCTAAGGTCACCTTGAGAACTGATGGCACTGTAGGATAAATAGCGAAAAAACCTATTTCCAGTCCCTCCAGTACAACAGATTCACTTAGCAATCCACTAGAAAAAAGAAATCACATTTCCTCCAAAATATTTCTCCTGTTCACACTAAGCAAACATGAATTTGTAGCATCCAGAACTCCATTAAGCTTGTTACAAAATCGCAGTATTTCCTTGCTTTTTTGTTGTTGTTTTCAGTCCAAGGGATTGGTAGATTTGGTGGTTAATGTTTTTCTCCAATTATCTGAATAGTCTGAGCACTACACCATCACCAAGACATGGTTACTATGAACTTTAAATCTAGGACAGAGATGTGTTTTGTTGTGCTTGGGTTTGATGAGTGCTCAGTGGTGCTCCCCACAGGCACAGCAGAACGTTTACAGACCCTCTGCAGCCTCAGGTGGGACAGAGATTTTCTTTTTAGCATTTTTTTAAATAGAATTACAGTTTGATGTTCCCACATTTTACATTCACTGAATGCTCTGAAGCTGACGTGGGATTTGCTACATCATTGTATTAACACAAATTTTAAAAACTTCACTTAGAAATTGATAAGTTTGTTTTTTGGGTTTTTTTGGTTGGTTGGTTGGTTGGTTTTTGTTTCTTGTTTTTTTAATTATTTTTAAGGAAGACCCTTTCAGAAATGCTTTCAGTCCAGGTAGATGCAAAAGGCACAGAACATGCACGTTGTCTCCATTTTTACGTTTCACCCATCAGATTGCCCCTATGGTTCTAGAATGGATTTTTTTTCAAGTAATTTTACATGGGATTGCCCAAGCTGACTGTAACAACACCAGCCTCTCTGAAATTCACACTTTCAATTCTTTTCTAGGAATAAAAGTCTAACTCCTGCCTCATAACGCAGAGGTAACTCCACACCACAGTGACCCAGAGGTAACAGAAATTTTGTAAGAAAGAAGGGGAGTGTGCAAGCATCTGTGACTTCTTGAAGCAATAATATTGGTTAAAAATTGGGCATTTAAAACTCTAGTTCTGACAGGGTTTAAATGGTGAAAATGGTCATCAGCTTTTCTGGCCAGCATCTCGCTGTGTGCCCAAGAACCAAAACTGATTTGACTCTTCCAACATTTTATACATTTTAGTTCTTAATTCACTTGTAAAAGAGCAAGTGGATAAAATTCTCTTTCATTATTCCTTTCCAGGAAGTTTTCCCTACATAATTACATTATAAGTGCTAGTGAATGTGCCAAACTTTGATGGAAACAAAGTGAATAGACTGAAGGAAGGATTAGCAGCTAGTTACATGAATGCAAATTAAAGTAAAGAACTCGTTCATTTATTCCACTCCTTAAAAAATAGGAGAAGAAAATAAACCCCCACACAAACCAAAACATCCTCTATAATTCAAAGTAAATCAAGTATCTTTTTTCTTTGCCTTTTTTTCTTTCTTTTCACCTGAAATAACTCAATGAATCTGAGGGGATTACTGCACTAACTTTTAAGAGCTTTGCAAACAACAGGTTCTCTCACACTGCTCACTAAAAACTAGGCTCTGCTAAAATCATATTATTCAGAAAATCACATTTCTTTATAAATGCCCAATCTCTTGTAACTCTTGCTCATCAGAGGTGTAGGACACACATTCTCCCATGCACGTCCCTTTTCACAGTCACTTCTGGCTGCTCCTGAAGCCATTGATATTCCTGATGTCTCCTCTCAACCCTGATAACCATGATAAGGCCCTGCCATCTTCACTGTGGCTTTTAGCTTTTCATTTCTAGATAATGCAACTTTTCTGAATCCCTTTGTTAAGGCATCTAAGCTTTCAATGATGTGAGTCCATTCTCATGGCAAGCATGCACGCCGACTGAAAAATAAGCATAGAAATCTCAGAGAAGATTTATTAATAGTTTGGTTTAGCACGTTTTCCCCAAATGTTGTTAAGTTTCTGTGGATTTTAAGATCAGACAACAAAAGAAAAAGAAGAAAGAAGAAATGTAAGTCTCTACAAGAACCTGGGGTTGTAGTGAGGGGGGATTGGTCGTGGCTCTCAGGTGACAAGTGACAGGATGAGAGAAAATGGCTTCAAGTTGTGCCAGGGGATGTTTAGATTGGATTTTAGGAAAAAGATTCTTCACTGAAAAGGTGATCAAGCATTGGAAAAAGCTACCAGGGAAGTGGTGGAGGCACCATCCCTGGAATCATTAAAAAAATGTGTGAAAGTGGCACTTGGAGATAGGTTTTGGGGTGAACGGAGCAGTGCTGGGTTAATGGTTGGACTCTATGATCTTAGAGGGCTTTTTCAACTTTAACAATTCCATGATTCCACGATAAACTCTAAATCCACTCAGCTCATTTCCTAAGAGGTGTTTTTACTTTTACTCAGTGGGGTGAAGTCAAACACTGAGTTAAATGGTGGCTAATAATTACGAGCCTAACCACTCAATTAATCAACACATAAAATATTTTAAATGTATAGAATTTTACTCAAGAAATGGTGGCTACTATTTTCTGCTCTGTACCATTTTGTTCTTGAAACACTCCTTACTAAAAGAAAAGCACGGGGAATCATTTGTTATGCTGAGGATCCTCTGGACAGGTGTGCAATTGGGCAGAGTGAATTCTACACCGCATGAGGCTTTGGTCATGGAATGCTAATTAACTCAGAACTGAAGACTTTCTTCCTGTGTTGGATGTGATAACATAGCAGAGAATCCAAATAGAAGGAAAAATTAATAACATTTTGTGGCATAGGAACCAAGATATTCTGCTGGAAAGAACTGAAGAGTGTCTAATAGACAGAGAAAATTAAGAAGGTCTTTTCCAGACTATTTAAAATCTCTTTCAGACACCCATACATACGCACAGGAAAATCCTACAATTCCCTTAGGAAAATGATTCTTGTGAAGTCATCAAAGGCAGTTTTACACAAAGCTTCCCCCTGTTCAGTCTCTGAAATCCATTCCTTGCCTTGTGGTTTGATTTCTTTAGCTCATTCTCATCACTTTTCCTCATGGCAGTCTACAATACAAATTATGAGTATTTGTCAAGTTTGTCAGGGAAAATCTACTCAGAAAGAGGTAATGTTTGGAATTCATCAACTTGCCATCTTCTTCTGTTATTCTCTGTAATTATTTTCACATTTGGTCTTCAAAGGAGTCTCAGGAAAATATCTTTCCTTTTCCATAAACACGGTCCTGCCCCGTGATTCACATTTAGGATGCTATCACAAAATATTTTCAAACTCCTGACTGAACATGTCAAAACCCTTGGCAAATACAGGGCTTGCTGCCTCAAACCATCCCTGCTGTAAGTTTTGTCTTGGTTATCTCCTTAAATTGTGAGAGCCACCCCGCCACGAGTTTGCACTTGTCTGTGCTTTCATCCCGGGATGGAGGCAAAGCTCGGGGAGCGCAGGACACGCTGCTGCTGCTGCTGCTGCTGCTGCTGCTGCTGCTGCTGCTGCTGGGGATAAATGGCCTTGCCCGGCCATGCCTGAGCCAGAGCCACTGCCTGGGAGGGGGCTGGCAGGGAGCTGTGAGCAGCCACTGCCAGCTCGTGTCATCTCAGCTGCAGTGTGCACCCTGCCCGTGTCTGAGAGCCCCGCAAAGCGGAGCACGGGCAGGGAAAAAATCAGCTTCATTGCCTTGGGGTTGCAGACAGCTGTAGATCCCATGGACCTGACTGATGCTTAGATAAATATTTCATATTCTCTCACTGGGGAGACAAGAAAACGCGTTTCTTTTTCCCTCTGTTACAGCTTGTTTTATACTAAGTCTGCAGGCTCCTGGGCCTGTCTTGCTTTGTTTTCTCCTAGAGGACACAGGACTCTGGTGCCCTGATCTAAAGAGGATTTACAGGTAGTGAGGATAATGTTATAACAACAGCAGAACTCTCCTAATCTCACGTTTCCTTCTTTCAGGTCCTAATGCATAATAAAAGATGTTTTATGGCTCTGATCAAAAGCTCAGAGAGTTCCACGCTAAAATCCAGTGACTGCAGGTGAGCTTGACATTTCAAGAATATGTCATGTTGTATTTGTCTTTCTTTGTTAGATTAAAGGAGCAGCAACTCTCCGACCGGAAATACATGCATTAGTAAAATTGGGCCAGAACTGATATTTAAAATAAAATGCATTTATTGTAACATTTTAAATTGGAGCCAATAAATAATTCATGCCCATCAGAAAAGTATCCCAATTCAGCACCTGCAGTCTCTGCTTTTTACTGGTGACAGAGAAAGAAAATACCCTTTCTTGTGAAATATTCAAATACCTCAGATGCCTAATAAAAATGCAGGTATATTATCTCCATGTTACTTATCTCGAAAGGAGGATGATGCTGAGACAATAAACTGTTTAAAAATAAATCCCTTTCTGACAATCCACAAAACAATTGGGAATGTATTCATCTCCGTTTGCCTTCCTTACTGGCAGCAAAAACTAATAGACAACATAGTCATCAGAATGATTTTGTGACAATTCCACAGAGGTTTAGCTAATTCTTTTCAAGTCCATTTTATTAGTCAGGAAAAAAAAATTAAGTCAAATCCTGATTTAATAAGTGGTGGATTTGAATAAATTACTCTAGTTCTGTGTTCATTGAACTTTAAACAAATTGTTCCACAATCCATTGCCAAGCAACTAGAACATATCCTTAGGAAGTTCAACAACATACTTTGATTAAATTGGTAGGGTGAACAAACAGTTTACTGGGAACTTCAGGCTTATAAAATGAAGATTTACCAAAGTGGAGTTTTCCTCATTAATTCTATCAATCACCTATAAATAGAGGCTTATGCTTAATAAATTGATAGAATCACATTCTGTCTGTGATCACTTGTATCTCTGTAATGTTTGCCCAGGATGCTCATGGCATTTTAAGACTGTTGAAATATTGCAAACTTGTCTTTAGCTTCAGACAACTACAAGAATTAAAGTCAACCTTTCTTACCAACACATATGTCCTGAAAAACTGTTACTATAATAGCTAAGAGAGACTGGTATCTAAAAAGTTACATTTGAGGACAGAAAAACAGCCATAACTTGCTCTTAGAAATGTATTAACATGTGTTAAGTTTATTATCTTGGGTCTTTGACCCACTGGAACATGAACAAGAGAAATGACTGCACCCTAAGAGTGTCTTCATGAGTCAGGGCAAGAAAATTACCAACAATTTTAGGTATTGAAAACAAGGGTTTGGATGTTATTTTTTTAAAGAGAAAATTTGGGGGAATTCTCACTGTGTTATGTATTTGGAACAACCTTTCTAACTCTCTAGAGAGAAATGAGGTTTGGGAGATTTCTAGCTGTACACAGATAGAATTAATACAGGCTGATTTACCTAAAGTTTTCATATTTTGGCTCAATACAAAAATGTTATCCTAGCACAGAAATTTAACATCCCCATTTTCTACTGTTTTCCATTAGGATCTTTGCTATTCCTGCAGCACAGGGTCTGGTTTTGACTGCCAGGATTGCAGTGGAGGACGTCAGGAAACAACAATCCTTCAGCCCTCCACGGTTACAGAACCCTACATCCAGGAACAACGGCAAAATTACACTTGAATCAGTTCTCTTAACTCTGGATTTTAAAAAGCTAAACAGTTAAAGCCATTCCACGTTACTTTTGGTAACTACAGGATCACAGAGGGGTAAAAAGTTCAAGCTCAATCCGGCAGACCCGCTCCATTCTGCAAAAATAGTCAATTTAGGGCTATTATGAGAAAATAACTTTCATTAAGCTTTCATCATTTGTAGTCTACTACAGACCATCTCAGCTTTCTAAAATGTCAACATCTAAAAGTATCATCATTCTTCATTATGCTGGAGGGGAAAAAAATAGATCAAATGGAAACGAAGAACCCTCACTTTCAGATAAGCAGAGAACGCCGAGTATAATTCCACAGTGAAAATGAGGAGCTAATGCTTTAGCACTTACACGTACTCTAACCATTTATAATAATAGAAGCAAGAAGATAACTTGCATAAAAAAGTGTCTATATTTGATTGCATCTCTCCCCTGCCATCATTCATGGGAACCTCGATAGGCTGTCATTTTGTCCTGGTCAAGGACTGTAGCATCATTTATCACCCAGGACTAGCCAGGCAATGCCTAGGAACGAGTTTTGAACTCACTGCTTGACAAACAGAGACAGTTTGAAGCACTATTGGGCCCTGATTTACAACTGGAGATGGTTAAACCTGTAACTTCCATAAAAGATTCCTATTGCAGGCTCAATGTTCATGTAACAGTCACTGAATTGCTGAAAACTGCAGTGAAATGTGTTAATAAAAGTCAAAAATCAGTGATTGTTTCACATTGGCTGGGATAAATCGTAGTGGTTAAGGTGTTGATTCACAAAGATGTGAATGCTAAAGAAACAACAGTTGAGGAGAGGAAAGGAGGGGAGGGGGAGGGAGAAGAGCAAACTACTTTGAACAGAAGCAACACTGAAGTTAAGTGACTCCTGCTCAGGACTGTCCTTCCCCTCAGCTCTCTGCAGTCCCTGACTGAAATTGCCTGTGAGAACAGACTCGCTGAATAAGACTGAGAAAACCCCTGTCCCTAAAAAATCTTCCTGAAACTTTTAAAATTAATTCAGCCAACTTTGCACAATGCACAGGAATTTAGAAAGAAGCCAATCCCCACTGATTTACACAAGTTTTGAAATCTTACCTCCAAATATTTAATACCTAACATTTCCCTGAGCAGGGACAATGACAAGAGACAGGAACTGAGGTTTTTTTATTTTCATTAGCCACAGAAACCATCAAAATCTCTCCAAAGATTTTCTACGATCTAATATTTGAGTTTACACAAAATTTAAGTCCATCCACTGAGAATTATTCAAATGCAGGGTGTTTGGGTGTTACCTTGTGTGATTTACCTCAGCTTCAGAAGTCTACTGCTGTGACATAGTTCCCTGGAAAATAGAGCCTTTTGGAAAATTTTCCACAAGAAATCCTCTACTAAGTTTTAATGCTGTTTGATGCAAGGAGACTTATTTAGGGTATTAAAGATCTGCCTGTTGGAAAGATAACTTCAAATTTCAAACTTTAGGTATTCCTCAAACTCTCTAACTAATACCTTTGTTTAAGAAACCCTCAAGATTATGCCAATTCTCAATATTTTGCAAAGCCACAGGAAAGGTTTAAAAACTCACCTAAGTGCCAATCATGAATCCAGGCTGATCCACCCAGGAAATGCATTTCCTAAACCTGTTGCACTTCAGTTATCCTGGAGATGTAGCTCTCAGCCCAGGGGTTCAGCTGCCTGGGATCCCAGGCTTAGCTTGGCCAGCTGACCTTGGCTCAGGTTACCGAGGAAATTGAGAAGTTATTAGAAAGAAAGTGGGATAAAGCAAGCTGGAGCCGAGAAAAGAAGAGAAAAGCAGAGTGAGATGGTAATTACTGCAGACTCCAGGGTAGAAGAGGAAAAACACTGACATGGAAAGGTATAAAATCTGACGGGAAGTGGTGGGGAAGGGGGACAAAGGAGTAACAATCCGAGAGATGGCAGCTCAGTCCCAGTGTGCTTTAGCTTGTCCCAAGAGCAGAGGTGATTCCCGGCCAGGAAAGCTCAAGAATATTTTTGAGGTTCATTAATGTCTTCCAGAAAAATTGTTGCTTACAGGCAAAAATGTAGAAACTCAGGACAATTCTCAGCAATCCGTTCCATAAATTCAGAATAAGGAGTAGCTTTCTCAGAGTACTTTATATTTTAGCTTGATTATGTTAAAGAGTGTCTTCAAAAGCTTTTCCAGTAGGGAATGACTTGGACACTGAAGAGGGAGCTGTTTCCATACTGAGTGGCCAAAGAAGAATATCACAGAATGACCTTTCTTCATAACTGGGATCTGAACACGGACCTTTATTAATTACATTTACAATTTTAGTTCATGTTTTCTGGACCTATTTTGAAACGAACATACAGGAAAATATATTCAGGGTGCTTTAACTCTTTGGGCTTCGGATCTCCCTAACTCATCAGTCAGATTCAGTTTAAGGATACTGTAAATCCTGGAGGGGAAGCTCACATTTGGAACTATAGTTTCATTTAAAAATTAACCCATTTTATACTATTTTAAGATTTAATTCTACCACTACATAGAACAATCCATCTTACCTACAACAAAGAGAGTTTTCTGTACAAATAAGTGCTAACAATTATTTTGCTACGCACTGGATGTCCAGGAATGCTCAAACTCTTGTCCACTAATCTGAATTGTCACCATCCATGCAAGGTTTCATTTTGAAGCATTAAACACTTAACACTGCAAGACAGCAATGTTTCACTTCAGCCGTGTGTTCCTCTCTGCTGGTTAGATGAGCAATCAGCAGTGCTGCAAACATGTTCCTGTTCTAACATTCTGGAGGGAAAAAATGGCCATTTCTCAGCCAGGGTAAAGCATATGCATTTGTTTAGCTTTTTGTCTGTTAACAAAGAACATTAATTATAAAATCTCTCACCAGTTCATTTAATCAGATGCAATCTGGTCTCTGATCACTTGAACGCATAATCAGCCTCACCCTTCTGCCTGCTTGAGAATATTGATTTTGTCTCTCAAGCCCAGTAGAGGTCCAGGTGATGCAAATAATAATTACCAGAGCTAATGCGATTATTGCATGTGAACTGATTACTATAATTAGGACTTGTTTGTTTGTGTTAAAAGGAAAAGTAAATTGCCTTGCAGGTTTTAAGGAAAAACAATAACAACAAATCTGTAGTTGCAATTATGCAATCCTATATTAAATTATGTTGAGAAATCTACTGTCTGCACAAAGTTAAAATATTCTTTTCTAAAGAAGTAATATTCAGTAACATGCTGTTAGGAATAAAATATCCAAGAAAGAAAATGTTCTATATACACCTTTCCTATGAATGGTATTGAAGGAGGCATCTTTCTAAATTACTGACATAAATAATTTTCCTCTTCTATTTTAATAGATACTCTTTCTTAAATCACTCCTTTTGTATACTCTTTAAATGTCTTGGATACACCCCAAGCATCTTCAGTTGTGTTACACATCGCTTTTTATAGAGAACCATGGGATATTTTTAGATGTTACTACTGAAGAATCAGCACCAAGAATTGGGAAGTTTTACACAACATATTACTAACATGTATACTAACATAATACTAACATATTACTAACATGTAACATATTACAAGAACTGGGCATTAAAGAGATTTGCTTGGGACACACTTCCACACATGCCCAGAAGACAAACCAGTGTCCCATAAGCATTTTATAACACGGGGTTTTGTAATTCCATGCAATTTATCAAACAACAAACTCAGCAGAGAACTGTGAAAAATGGCAATAGGAAAAGAGATTCCATTACACTGTGCCTTGCTCAGTTTAGAGGCAGGAACACTCCCCCAGTCAGGGTGCTGAAAAGTGCGCTCAATCACTAACGATTTGACTTGGCAAAATGACGGATGGCTCCACTGGGCTGAAAAATTTGCTCATGCCTTGGATGTATTCTCTAGCACGCCTTAGGTTTACAGCAACCCACCCAGTTTTGGCACACAGGACGAAATTCTGCTGTTGTATTAAGCTGCTCATGTGTGTGTTCAGGAGATTTCAAATGAGAGACAATGAAAGTGAGGGGACAGCAAAAGAGAGAAGGCTCAGGCAGTGCTGGAGCCTGGTCTGTGAAGTGATGACAAAGCTGCTTCCTTTCTCCCACCATATCTTTATCTTGTAAGACTATAAGTTAGCTGGAGAATAGCCTTTCTTTCGCTTGCTTTGCATGTCTATAGCATTTGATATAATTAAACACTTATTCAAAGCTTCTCAATGCTTCTGCAATACTGATAATATGCAATCATAAATAAATTATAATGAATTAAGAAAAAAATTGCATCAAAATAGGAATTGAAAACTAGTTCTCTTTTTTTTTCTTTCCGCCCCCCCAACTGTGCCATTAACTGTGTTTTCAAGTAGAGCAACATGAGCTAGAGGATACGACCGTGTACTTCCAAAACAAGTGGAGCTTTTCCTGTCCTTGAATTTTTAATGGTCATTTCTATAAGTGATTAGCAGGAAACATTGGGAAAAAAACAATGAAATATTAACATACTTCTAATATTATTAGAGAATCACCAAATGTTTCCAAATAACTAAAGATATTGACTGAATAATATAGCAAGGACATAAATCTCCTAGGAGTTTAGACTTTTTGTTTGACTTCAAAGCCTAAGCTCTACTTTTAGAGGACAGAGCACTTCAACCAAAGACTTTTTTTTTCCCTCAGAAAACTTGCATTTAGTGTCTGGACATTTTTCTACTTTCTCTATTCTCACAGAAGGAGAAAAAAGGTGCAAATATGCCTAAGAAGAAAGTAGCCTAAAAAGTGTGAAGGCTTCCACTCAAGTTTACGTGCTGTTCTCCAGCCTCAGCACAGGAACAGAACATTGCAGCTCCTGTAAAGAATGGAGAGGTTGTTCTTGAAGAAAATGACTCTTAGTCTGCCCACTCATAGCCGTGAAGTTTCACTACAGGTTTGGATAAAGTTATATTATTGTTTCCATTACGGTCTTACATTTCTAAATCAATATACAAGAAAGAAAAAGCATTTCCTCTTCTTCTTTCTTGTTTAGCTATTCCTCTGTACAGAAGACAAGATGTATGATCTTACAGGAAAACATATTTTATTTAATAGGAAAGGTGATTAACCTAAAGGAGGAAGAGAAACATGCAGACAATAAATAAAAATGTCCAGATAACAAATTTTCTGGGGAAAATATTACCGTTTTCTAAGAATCTCTATTTGTTTTGTGTCTGTTTAATACAGTTGATAGCAGAGAGAGCATAGACTAAAGCAGAAAGCTTGTTCTTATTTTATAAACTAAATGTTGGAAAATAAAGTGTACATATTAAAATCCAACACTGTACTCCAAAGGGAATTACAAGCACATGCCAAAGCCCTCTTGTCAAAGGAATATAAGCAAAACTAATTAGCTGAACTATGTTTTCATTGTAAATTTTGTCAGGAAGTCATTAAAGCTGTTTTCACAATAATACATTCAGATCTATGGAAAAGTCAGCTCTCCCAACTCATTACAACTGCAGTTGACAGGGCTGCATATTTGGGATATTCATTACCTTTAATGAATGCAGGGATCTCCAGCCCTGAATTCCACATCCTATCCTGCAAGGGATCCCTTCCCTTTCCAGTGGCAATGTTCATCTACATTCATCAACTTGGCAGTGTAAAAGCAGCAATTTCAAATAAATGTCCAGATAATGAAAGAAAAATTCTTTTGAAGCTTGGCCCTATTTTATTATATTATATTTGTAGAAGCATCTAAAGCACATACCTGACCAGAGTCCAGCTCAAAAACCTATCTAAGAAACTGTAGAAAAGATAAATCTTAAGAAAGACAAGATAATGCTTGCATAAAAAGTTCCCCTGTATTTCATGATACATAAGAAGCAGGCAGTGAATCAGGCCATGTACACACATCTTAATTACCAGGAGCCTGACTCAGCAAGGGCTGTGTTCCCGTGTCTGATTAGGGCACAAGCACGATCTCTGTGGGTTCAGCCCATCAGGCCAAGGCACTGTGCCGTGGTTCAATGTGCAGAACTTCTGCTGAAAACCCAAAGAGAGTGTTCTTCACTCGATCATAACCTCACCCACCTGTCTCAGTTCCAGTTCTCCTGCAGCCCTCAGCAGTATTTTAGCTGTTACACGGTGCTGGGGTGCTCTTACCAGTACCCACGCCTGAGCACACAAACTTGGGGGCAGCAGCCGCTGTGCTGGGGAGCAGAGCTGCTTCCCCACCTTTGAGCAGGACTTGCTGCCTTCTGAGGGAACTGCAGCACAGGAATACAGATTTTCTAAATGGCATGGCTGTTTAGGAAAACCAAAAAATTCACCTTGAGTGTTTTGCAGTTATTGAGGGTTAGCTAAATTTAGGACAGCTTCAGACTCTCATGGAAGGGGTGGGTCTAGTTTCTAAGACAAAGGTCATTTTGAAATTACTGGAATGCTGTGGGGACAGAAGAAATAACTTACAGTGGCAACCCTAGCTATGAAAAGATCACTTCATAACTCTTTCTTCTTGGTAGCTTATAAAAGAAGCCTATAAATTAGCACAAAACCAAAACCAAACATAAGTCCATTTTTCTCTCAATTCCCTCCTTAAACAGAATACTGCCTTGGAGAATGAAATAATAAGTGATATACATAACTTTATAATCCTCTAACTGTGATCCATATCCCTCCCTCTGGTCAGATACTTAAATAAAATGTGAAAAGGAATCACTTCTTAAAGAAGATGCATTTTTCCCAGCTGCCACATACCTCCGAAGTTGATTTTGCAGAAGTAATGAACGATCTCCTTAGGGCTAACCATTTATTTACATAAAACAGTCACGTCTCGCAGCCTTTGTAAAAGAGGCCTCCTAAAAGTTTCTTTCCCAAGATAATATTCACTGAGCAATGGTGATTCAGTGATTGTTAACATTTTACAGACAGGCATATATTTCTCTCTCTCTAAAAGGCCAGAATTTCTTCCACAGGTGGGACAAAACTCAATTCCCTCTTTTATTGTCATAAACCCAGCACTGTCCCTGCTCTCTATTTCAGCCCCTGCAGCTGCCCAGGGATGCCTCTGGTTGCTCTGTCTGCCAGCCAAGGGATAAGTGCTGTTTGTTATAGCCCTTCAGCTGAAGGAAATCTCAGGGGCATTTCCCACCACATTCTTCTTTCATCTATCTGTTTGAAATGTTTTGGCTCACGTTTTTACCATCTTTTTTTCCCCTCATTGAAATTTAACATGTTAAAGACATTCACCCGCCAAATACAAATGAAAATACAAGTTTTGGACCTGCACAAAGATGTTTAAAAGGAGACAGGCTCAAAACCCTTCAAATTTCTTTGAACTGAGAAATGTTTATTTCATGATTACTGGGTTAGCATATTAGAAACAACTTCTTACAAATTTCTAATGCCCCTACTAGCAGAGAATGTAGTATCATTACAAGAATTTCTGAAATTTATGCTTGCCACTCTGTGTAGAAGAATAATAAAATGCAAACAGGCACTAACATACTAAATATAATGGGTTTGAACTTTCTGGATCACTTCAAGATTCTTTTCTTCATCTGTTTTCTTCCCATCATAGTTTTAAATCCTCTTTAGTTTATTTCCAGATTAAATATTTTTATAAAAATCTCACCATCTGCAACTCTCATCTCCAGAAAGGAAGATAAATATGTTTGTAAAAGCAGGATTACTTATGAGGATTTGGAAAGGAATTGAATACATAGAAAATTAGGGAGAGACATACCTGTCCCAGGGAAATTTTAAAAAAAGTGATTTCATCTTCTTGTTTATTGAACTCAAACCTATTTTTAACTGTGGATGTTAAAAAAACTGGTGTTCAGCACCATGGGAACTTCTGGTTGCAAAAAGAAAAAGGAAAACTAGCAGCACTTTATATCTGGTTTGCTCTGAAAGGAGTAAGTTATGGGCACCAGGGTGACTGAGTATAAAGACCAAAGGAAATATTATGGAAAGAAGGGGATATATTTTTTTTCCACTGACATTTATTTTTCTGCAGAAGTTTGGGGGCAGTTTGTCATTCGAGAGGAGCAGATGCAAACCCTCACTGCTGCAGGGAATGTGAGCCCAGCCCCGTGAAGGTGACACTGGCGGGCAGGGCAGCACTGGAGATGCCCAGCGAGGCTGGAGAAGGCAGATGGAATTATCCACTTGTGCAGGCATCCCAAGGAGGGCACTGCACCCCCGGAAACCCTGGGCTGAGGGCTCACACCCCAGCCCAGCCTGCATAAACTTCCTTCTCTGTTCAGGGAAGCAACCCCCAAGAGGAATGGGCACTGCCCAGGGTTGCCAGACACTTTCTCTTGACAGTAAAACCCAGAAGGAAGAATAAAAGTACCACGCATTGGATTTGCACACACTTGTGATGTATATTCCCTATTTTGGGTTCAGGTTTCCAGTTATCAACTTTTTTTTCTCTCTGCAAAAGAAGAAAAAAATGTACAATGGCAGCTCAGGAAACCTGTCAGGTTGATTGGACTGGGCTGCCAGGAACTGAAAACTGTGACTTGTATTTTAAAGCCCATTTACAATGGGAAGCTGACTGCAAGAAGATGGCAAAAATGGCTGCACTAATTTTGGCCAGAGAGGCCTGGGAGTGAAGAATAGTGCAGGTCACAGAAATATGGGAGAGAGCACAAGAGAGGCTTTCCCTGAGGCAAACTGAGTCTGAAAGGACAAGCTGTGGTGCAAACTGCATCCACTGACCAGCGTGAATCCACCCAGCCCAGGAAAAACTCCCCCTTAGGCCTTCACAGGTTCTGTAGCCACCAAGAACCTCGACTTGTTGTATTAAAATCGCATTCTTTGTGCAGCTCAGCTTGGACTACGTGTGATTGCCTTTGCTAATCGGTTTGGCAACTTCCCTAATAAGGGATAAATTGCTTTATACGTTAAAGGTCCATCAAAGAGATATTACCCAGATCAGGACATATCCGGTTTACTGCAACATCCACTGGCAGTTTTTTCATAAAGATCTACCAGATTTCTTTCCTCTTTTGTTTAATCTCCCAAAATAATTCACAAGCTCACGTATGACATTGTGTAGGTCAAAAAAGTTTGAGCCACTGAGTTCAGGAATACGACGGAATTTAAGTTACCACATTCACCATATTAAGATCTTATGTTTCTCCACTACAACAAACCAAAATACCCTAGAAATAAAAAAGGTGTTTGATTTCTAAATTCAGCAAATGAAATCTCAGAACAGCAGAGGACATGACAAAAGTCACTTCTAAGGATAATGCATCGAGCCTTTAAGACAAATTACTCAGGGTTAGGTAATTTGCTTTAGAGAAGAAACAGCTCTGGGACAAAGTTCTCATGATTGTATGGACATCTGTACAAAATATTAAGCTACCTCTACTTCAGTGGACATTTTATCTTCTAGACTAAATTCATTATCTTTAGAACTGACCTCAGTCAGTCGGTCCTCTTGGTCTGGCCTCTTGTTCTTTCCCTTTAAAGCCCTCTCACCTGGGGGAGAAGAGAAAGCTGAGTGACTTTAATCCAACTGCTCCCTTTCAATCTTCTTTTTCTTCTCCCAGACCCCTTTTCCAGCTGACAGACTATTTCCTTTAAAAGCAGAAGTTACGTGTCCTTCCCAACTTCACAAATGTCCAAGAGCAGCCAAGCGAGTTGATCTAATTGAATTACTTTGTTTTTTCTGTATGTTTTTTCTGTAAGTATGTTAAGTTGCAAGCCTTTGTTTTGCTATTATAACCTCAGGCTACAGTAAATGAATCCTCTGCTACCTTTGAAGGGAGAGATGAAGTAAAATTCCCCAAGTGCAAAATCAAGCAGAGAAGAAAGCCTCCTCTGGTTTGCTTGAAATATACATCTTGTCCTGCTTTTCCTTTAATGTTTTCTTTTATGGTAAGAATCAGTGAAGGGCAGGTAGAGGGGTTTTTTCCTCCCTCTCATACAACCACCAGTTTTTTACAAAAACATATTGATGACTGCAAACCATTGTAACTCCCATTAATCCACTTGTTTACGTCAGATCAATCCACTTATTTATGTGTCAGATCAGACAAAAGTCGGGTTTCTTCTTTGACTTCCCACACTCTGCTAACATTTGAACACATTTTTGAGCATCACTATGAAGCCAGAGCCTCCCGTGGTTAGTTTGTTGATTCTGGGTTCTTTTTTCTTCAGCTCTGCAGTCTGGCTGGCACTGGGTTGAAACTAATGAAGAATGATTTTTAAATTGCCAATATGTCATTATTTAGGACAAACACTTAAAACCAAACCAGGTCTCTGCTCTCAGTCTCTCATTTTGCAGCTCAAAACTGCTCCAACCACTCAGACTGCCTCTACATGTGGAAACATTTCCAAATGCCCACAGGCATCCAGAGAGTTCCTCCCCGGATCAAACTAAATTTCAGGCAACAAAACAGCTCTTTTTTAATAGCAGCCACTCTCTAATCAATCCTAAACACCCCCACACCATCAGAGCTCCCTCCACAACCCATCTGGAAAAAATAAGAACATATTTTTTTATACTATTATAAAAACTAAATTTAGGTTATAATAAGAGATGTGATAGCTTCCAAGCTAAGAGGTGAAGTTCACTAATGAAGGAAGTGAACTTCAATACTTCAAAACTCAGGGGTTTTTTTAATTTTTTTTTTTTTAATATGAAGAATACTTTTGTGCTTTTGTTCAGAAAACAAAATGTCATTGTTCACACTTGAAAATCTCTGTGTAAGAATCCAATGCACCTGAAACAAGCAATGTTTGAAGCCTTAGCAAAGGCCTTTAAGATTATGTGGGCTGCTGGGAGAGGTACCTGAACTATTCTTTGAAAACAACTGAGAGTCTGAGTGGATCACAGGCAACAACCTGGGAAATGTTTTAATAAAACATTTAGAAAACTTTATAAAACAAAAAGTTTTCTCTTCCTGGGAGAATGACACAATGATGTTGTGCTAATGAAGGCAATTAGAGGGCATAAACAAAAACAGTGACCATTAATTAGAGGAAAAATAAAAATTTCATATATATAGATATATATATAGATATATATATATATATGAGTGGAGCATTACAAAGAGTCACACAGTGTTAAACTGTGCAGGTTACACATCAGAAGTGCTAAAAACCATTACCTACCACAAGCAATAACTTGCGATTTTCCAATCTTTGCAATAGTGAAGATCTTTGTATTTTCTTAGAATCAGATGTGAGAGTTTTGATTTGCTCTACCTAGAAACCCACTCAACTAAATGCTCTTTTTTGCATATTTTAAAAGCAAAGCTCAGACAATCCTTGCTCTATTTTGAGCTCAGTATCTGACATTATATTCAAAAACCTGTAGAAAAAGATGTTTGTTGTAAGAATCTATTTAATGAGCCATAAGAACATAGCACTATTCAGCACTATTTAAACTTAATTTTAGCACTTTTTCTCAGTTCTGTTTTGTAGCCTTTTGCATGGTTTGACGCCTGTACAACAAGGCAGGCAGCCTGGTGATGAAAAAGGATTTTTTTACCTTTTTAATTAGTGTTGGTGCACCCATTTAAACATTTCTAATACAAAAGTAAATTATGTTGGTTAATATAGCTTGATATACTTTAATTAATATAATTTGCAATACTAATTTTGCTTGACTACAGTTTTTAATAAGCTCTTGACATTTCTATAAATAAATAGACTGTTTGCAGGAATTTTGATGACTTTGTGTCAATCCACAAATAACAACCAAACTGCCGACTACTTCTTGCCGTTACACTTATTTAATACTGTTTATAAAACATAAAAATATGTTTTTGGACACTGAAGAATGAAAATGTACACTTAGGAAGAATGTCTGGTTTGTACAGCGAGGGGAAGTATCAATAATCAATAAATATGTAATAAGTTTATTGCTTTAGACCAGTGTATTATTGAACACAGTCATATTGTAGAGCTTATACTAGTCTGTGCCATAACAATTATAGCCACATTTAAGTCAGTAGTAAAGTTAATATTTGCAGTTAGTTGTTCTGCAAATTATGCTTTAATTAACAATTCTCAGTTAAAACTCTTCTCTCTCTACCTACAAACAGCAACTTCTTACTTGTGCCAGCAGCCAGGCTGATGGGAAGCTCAGAACACACATTTCAAAGTGGGAAAGAGTCAATCTTCAGGCTTTCAGTCCCCTCTGCATTGCCCTGAGACAACGTTCAGGCTTTCAACATCCTGAGATAATTTTCCTGTTTTCTTCAAAAATCTCTAAAAGAATAGGAAGGATGCTTCTAATAGAAATACGTTAGCATGAAATCCTAAATAAGCCTTTGTGCTAAAACCCCACAAAATTTAGTAACACCTTTTGACTTGTTTGCAAAGCAGTGACCTCGGCAGAGATCCGTGGCTGCTCGGAGAGGTTGCTCACTGAGATAAAGCAGAGTTTAAAGCAGCCCTGCAGGTTCCCAGACAGCAATTCCCTGTTCTTGTTCCTTCCCCAACCTCACTTCTCTTTTCCTCACTTTTGGCTGCTCAACCAACACCAGCTCTGCTTTCACTCTTACTGTGAGCAGCCAGTCAGGAGGAGAGGAGCTGCCCTGGAGGGGAGAGCAGCAGTGAGCTGCTCCCAGCCTTTGGAGAACTGCACAAGGGAGTTATTTATCATGGCTTCAAACAGAGAGAGCAGGTTTACACTTGATATTAGGGGGAAATTCTTCCCTGTGAGGGTGGGGGGGCCCTGGCACAGGGTGCCCAGAGCAGCTGTGGCTGCCCCTGGATCCCTGGCAGTGCCCAAGGCCAGGCTGGATGGGGCTTGGAGCAGCCTGGGACAGTGGAAGGTGTCCCTGCCCATGGCAGGGGGTTGGAGAGAAATGAACTGTCTGGTCCCTTCCAACCCAGCCCATTCTGCGATTCTGGGATTTGTTCTGAGAAAGAAGGGAGAGGATACACATGCATTTTATAGGACGCAGCACCCAAGTATTCCTAGGACTCAAATTATTCAGATGAAAGCAATCTGCAGTGTATAAAGTAGATGTTGAAAATCCTCTACAGTTGTTATTCCCTAATTTCTTGCTCTTTCAGACAAGCATGCTTTTTAGCTGTTATGTTTATAGAATGTGAGGTTTTTTTCATTCTCCATATGTAGATTTATTTGGGAAAGAGTCTAGTGTTGACACAAAGCAACATTCTTGCATGTTT
This sequence comes from Gymnorhina tibicen, assembly GCA_013399875.1. Classification (NCBI taxonomy): domain Eukaryota; kingdom Metazoa; phylum Chordata; class Aves; order Passeriformes; family Artamidae; genus Gymnorhina; species Gymnorhina tibicen. Next base: position 1,798,352 of record VXAZ01003489.1, read on the forward strand.
CATAAACTCCAGGATAAAAAGCAATTATCATTTATTTTTCAGCTTTTCTCATTAGTCAGTGTTGAGTGCAACCACACACACACATGCAGGATCTCAGAAGTACAAAGATTTGTGTACTGTCAGTTTTCACCCCATCTCATTAGTGCACACTGTGATTTGTTTCTGTATATGTTGATTATGAAGAAAGGGTTTATTTGTATTTCGTGTTCATTCAGTTTTTCAGATCTATACCAGGACTGCGACAGAACACCCCAAAAGCACCGTTCAGAAGACAAACACATTTGCATTTGTCTTTATGGCGATGTAAAAGCACTCCAAGGTGGACAAAAGCTAAAATGCCTTCTGGCAAAATCAACAACCTTCAAACTCAGAAAATTGTGCCTGTGTGTTTGATCAGTTTGGGGGAAGGAAGAGTGATTAAAAATAAAGAAAGAAAAAAGATTTTTCTCCCACTTCTGACTCTTGTGAAAGACTTCTACAGATGAACTACATGATGTGCTTCCAACTGATCACTTTCTATAAATTCAGATCTCAGTGTAGGAATCTATTTTTAGAGCCTGGGAACATTTGATCACAGGCGCCTGGGTTTTCCTCTCCAGCACAAATAATGGAAGAAATATTTGCATGAAAGTATCATTGAGAAGAACAAAGTTCAAAACAGGACAAGCAAAACACACCAAGCAAACTAAACCCCAAACTTTCCTTTCTCAGATGCTGACCTGTAGAAAGTGTAAAAGCTCCCTCACAAAGCGAGCCTCTGCTGGATAAATCACTGTAAGAGCAGTAGGGCTGGATTACAGATTGCAAAACTCAAGCCTCACTCTTTTGAAGTGTTCAATCCATCCTGTTTTAAGAAGTTTTAATCATTTTCTTGTTTAGTCTTACTGACAAGGATGGATGTGAGGACACTCCCATGTATGGATAGCCCACAGACCTCAGCCTCCACCTTTTTCTCTGAAATACAGAAGTTGTTTAAATTAATGGGTTGTCGCCAGTGGTCACCTTTCTGGTCCCAAAAGAATGAAGAGCTGGAAAAAAATAGAAAATCCATTTGACCATCCATCCATGAAGGGAGAGGTTAATACTGGTCTGTTCAAGGTAAATAAGTTATGGATATCTAACCACAGATTAATAAAAATTTGAGGTGATTTCCTCAGAACAATTACTGTTTTTCATTACCCTCCATTTATCAACTTCAACTATATTTAGTAGTGAAACCAGGACCACTGTCTGCAATTCTGGCAAAGCTGGAGACGTGTCAATTCCATGCAGGAAAGTTGCAGCTTAGCAGCCACAATAGAAACTTTCCAAATATATTTAAAAAATAAGATTCATAATCCGATACTTGGATTTTATTTTCATTTCCTTAGTATTCACCTTGTCTAGGATAGCAAAAACGTTTTCATCTTGGAAATGGACACAGATGAAACTTCACAAAGACTTCCTCTCCATGCCTGAGGAAAAATAATACTGACAGAAATTGGTACTATGAGTACAACTGGTGCCCTGCTGCTTTAATCTGATTGCAGCAGGGCTGCTGCACAGAATCCATGGAAAAGAGCTGCTGCACTTTGCTGACTGTCAGATGCTTTTTGTTCCAGGTGGTTTTGCTGCTGGTTTTCTGTTCCCCACTGTCAAAGCTGGAGTGTCAGTGAGAGCCAAGCCAGCAGACACACAGAAAGGACACAAACCACAGATGATCCGTCCCTGTTGCTGCCTGGACAGCGAGTTGGAGAGATCCTGACTACAGAACCAGGCTACACCGAAACAAACCCCTCCAAAAGTTAGAGAAACTCTCCTCAAGAATGTCACCATCTATCTGCTGCTGTGCCCATACAAGTCGACGACTGCAGAAAAGAAGAAGTGTGTAACTCACCCTCATTAAATTCTCTTAAATTGACATTAAATCCTCTCCATAGATCACGGAGCTCTTTGCAATCCTGACTCACACATGTCACAGTAAGGACATTGATCTGATGCTGGAGACACCGGGATCCTTAATTGTTCTATTGACGTCCTGATTTCAAATCCGAGATGTGAATACTTTAGAGCAGGAACAAATCCGGCTATTTCTCACCTCAAGTCAGATATTTGAACAACACGTCAAACGACATCCAAACATCCACCCCAGACTCATCTTGGTGTCAGGTAATATCAATCTAAATATTAAAGGTACCTTGACTCCTCGACCGCAGATTGTAGCTGTAATTTTCTGGCAGTTAAGCATGAAACACCTTCTAAAGCACTAACAGCTATTTCAATACTGTGTGTAAGCCTGGTACCACTCATCAAAAAATATGCAAGGTACTGCAAAAAAACCCAGAGACATCATAATCAAAGGTGAGGAAGGCTTTGTGCAGCAGGGACAGTGAACAAACAACCCTTCTCCCGTCAGAAAAGTTGACTTTGAGTGGATGACATGACACCTTCACACTGAGTGGCACAGAGAAGGCAAGGATTGACTGCTCAGTGTGTTTTCTTTGTGTTGGAACAAGAGCAGAAGAACTTATGGGAGGCATCAAGGAGAACTACCAAGAAAGAAGTAAAAATAAAAATTAAAAAAAAAAAAATCATAATGAGTTCCTTTTTCAGACACCCTGTAGTTAAACTGGGGAAATCACTGGTGCAGAACGCTATGAAGGCTGAGGATTCCCAAGAAGCTGGATTAATTTGTGAAAGTAAAATATATTTTATATCTATAAGAATCAAAGGTACAACAAAGACACAGACTATCACAAGCTGAGAATAAGATCTTCTACCTTTCCCACTGATTTTGTCTTCTCTAGAAAGAAGATGCTGGTCTATAAAAAACACGAGAAAAGCCAAACAAGTTCAGGCTAGAAGTTCTTAACTTCTAGTTTGCAGTGCCTGGAATACATCAGCTATAAGTGAGTTACAGCTTCCTTTTCCCACTATTAATCAGTCTAGCTTTCAGACCCAAACAGTTGGTGACAAATATGTGTTGGGGGTGTGTGGGGTGGGGGGTGAGAAATACCGAGTTATTCAAAGAACCATGACTTTTTCCATGGCATGGTGGCAAACAAAATCACTTCAATGAATAGGCAGCTCATTACCAAGGCTCTGTTTCTCTGGCCTAATTGTGTATCATGCTACAGTAGATTTTTTTTTTATTTTTAATATATTATTATACAGTAAAATAATAAAGAATTTCCTTCTCTTTATCCACTGCCTATTATTCTACAGGGGCGTTGGGAGTTCTTTGTCCTCTGCCTACAACAGTTCCTCATTTAGCTACACTCTAGAGAAAATGAAGTGTCATTACATGTTTTCTATCTGCAAGAAAGTTTACAGGTGCTAAATTTACATTATCATATAGTCCAAAATGCTGTTTTGGGAGCGAGGACAACATTTTATTCTTCACTCAAGGTTGTTTCCCTGATTTAAAGCACTGAGTAAATTATGTGGTCTCCTGCTCAGACACAGGTAAAATAACCATGCCACAGGCAATCAGTTTTGGAAAACAAACGGTTGAAGGAGGCAGTTCCTTTCATGAAAGAGCATCTTCAGATATCAAACATTATTCCAGGGACAATACATATTGAAAATATCTACTATCCCAGAAGCTTGGAATGACAAGTCTTGGCACAGAGTTAAAAGGACAAAGCGACTCCGTGTGAGACCAGCAGCACACGGAGCTGCTACGGACAAGGAGCTTGGGATGGGTAAAAGCAGACAAGAGGCATGAATTGTGACATGCAATAAAAATGCACTTGGGGGTTGTCTTCACTACCTACCAATCTTCCCCTGCAGCTTTTAATATAGATGTGTCAGTCCTCTCAAGGTAAAAGTGCACTGAAGTTGAAATCCAAGAGAAGTTTAGAGCAGATCTACCAAAACCTTGTGCACATTCCTCAGTGTGGCATTTGCTCCTGTGGTGGATACCTTGTGGCAAAAAAACCTTTTTTTTAAATTATTTTTTTAACTTTTCTTTTGTTCTTTCCCCCCCACCCCCAGTAAAACAAACCACGGGAAGTGAACGAACGAAGAACCAAATGGCAAAGCAGATTGGATTGTTATTGCCAAATGGTGTTCCAGACACAAACTAATTAGGAGATAAAATGGACCAACATACAAAGTAAGCAATTAAAGGCTATGGATCACAGAGTGGGAGAGACAACACTTCTGCAGGGCTGTAGTGAGAGACATTTGGCATTTAGCTCTCTAGAAACATATACATCTCCAGTGAGGAATAAAATGAACAGAGCACGGGATGGCTTCTTCAGACTGAAGCATCCTCGTTTGGATTCCAATTTTATAATGAGTCAAAAGCCCCCTAAAGTATTGATACAAACTCCTGGGAAAGAGTTAACCTCTGTCCTACAGATTATTGCGTTGACCTTTGACACTCAGCACTTACCCATTTACCACAAAATTTGGGTTTGAGCCTTGAATATCTCCCACATAACTCAAAATCTAGTATATTAGAAAAAAATAAATAACAAATGATTTGCAGAATGGATTTAACTTCAGGTGTTAAGACAAAGCACAGTAACACGTATGTTTTAGCAGGAAGGACCCAAAACATGAATTTATCAGCCATTTACTGTTTTTCCATCCTCCTCCAAATTCAGAACAAGTCACACCTCAGACAGAATTATTCCCACACAGGAACACACTCACTTGCAGGCTCACAAAAGAAACGCTCAAAATGGCACGAGAGACCACAAGATACCAATGCTATTTCATCTTCAGGGTTCTCTCAGGATACTTTTTGAATATTACTTACTCCCATTATGGTGCCTATTGGATTTTAAAAGGATAATACCTAAACCAAATAATCAATTAAATTTGCAGTTAATAATCTTTAACACCAATAACCCAGCCCTAGCTGCTGAAATAAGTCTCCTCCAGAGCGGCACTCTTAGAAAAAGCAAATCTCACAGTGGCACGATCACACGCATTCATAATTCAGGTTATGTTAAAAGTGACAGCGATGATTCAGGGAAACTCCCAACACTCCTGAAAAATTTTATTTCCCTCGAGTGTCAGTCCTCATCCTGCATTCTCAGGGACAAATTACCATCCCTGTATTATCATCACTCTGCTGATGCAGACACTGGAGCACGGCCTGCCAGCACACAGATCACCCCAGCTCTCTGCAGGACAAACTGGTTTTTGCTGGGCTTCTGTGTTTATATCTTGATTACTGCAGGTTAACCAATGTTAACTTTTACATAATCACACACAATTCCAAACGTGAGCATTTGCAGACACGTAAGCTTCACAAAACCCAGCAAATATCACACTGCTTCGATTTGTGCTGTTTGGCTTGTCAGAACAGCCAGTGCTGGGGGCACCCCTGTCCGGCTCACGGGGAGTCAGAAACACTCCACGTGTGCCCACATGCTATCCTTTCAAACATATTTTAAATCTGTTTTCAGAGCTCATGTGAATATTCTGTGCAATTCTCTCAATAAATATTATTTAAAAGCTCTGCTAACTTTGCAAAGCACTTAATTGCTGTTAAACCCTGCTAAATTCTTAGCCCCAGTGAATAAGACTGATAATTATTTAAGTGATTCAAGTGATTAACATGGTAAAGTTAACTTTGAAGGCATTTCCTAATAAAACTAAGTACCCTCATGACAGTTTTTCCAGCATTCCCCATTTCATTTAAATGACTTCTATTTAATATACTTCACCAGGATTCTGCATAAAATGTCATTTAAGAAAGACACAGAATTTCTTACATTACAGAGACCCCATAACTACTGATATATGAAATAAATATGATTTTTATTTTGTAATTGACAATTCCGTCCTTTTATTCAACACCCATAAACCCTGATAAGTTACAATGCCCTGCCTGGATGTACTGGAAGTCCCTGATTCCTATCGATTGCTGTAGTAGGTGCATTGCACAATTATAAAAAAATCTTCAATATTTCCATTGCCGCTCCAGGGGAAAAACGCAAACTATGCAGAGACTCCCAGCAAGGAAACACCTTTGAAAAGTACAGAAACAGCAGGGCCCTGATGGAACTCTTGCAGAGAAGGCTCCTTTGTCTCTGATAACTTGTGAGTGGCACCTGGTTCACATTTTACTGACAGGGTCAGGGGTCCCTTCGCTGGGAGTGAGCAGAGCTCACGCTCCCTCAGCTATCACAGCTGACAAAGTTCCTTTCACTGATCCAGGGGATGGGGCACACGCTGAAAAGTTGAAAGATTGATCTAAAATAATGACAGTGTCTTTGGGGATTCTTCTTCTTCAAGGCTGATCTCTTGGATCTGTACAGTATTTAATATAACATTCGTTTATTCCCTGACTCCCTCTGACATTCTTTAATGACCTTTCCTGTGTTTCTGTGTAACACAAATAAGAAAAAAAATCCCCAAACATTTCAAAATAGGCTTAGAGAAAAAAAATAAAAGAGACATAGCAGTTGTTGACTGAACACTGAAAGAATAAAAAAACCAAGTATTTTTATCTAACTGAAAATAAAAGACCACATATGTAATATTTTTTCATTGACAAACTTAGCTGATAATGTACTGCACCAGGAATAAGTGAAACAGGAGGTTCAGCAGCAGTTGAAAGGGACACCTCAGGATTTTGTACACTAACACTTCAATCTGTTGTAAAGTTTCACGTGTCTGCCTGCTCCAAGTGCATGAACAACTCTTCCAAGCACGCTGACCCAAGGAAAACCTACCTCAGTAATAATTATCACAGCAAGGGAATCTTACAAACTGGTAAAGTTGTGGAGCTTTTTAAGATTTCCAAATGCAGGTCATAAACCAGTTAAACTTTCAGTTTAAACCTGATGCAAACTCACTCTTCCCCCCCCCCCTCCAATAAAATAAGATTTCTCTGCAAACGTGTGCTTACTTTCAGGTTTCATTCACAAAGGACGTCAGATGAGCAAAGGTATCTTCCTATAGTTCAGAAATGAAATGAAATCTTCAAGGTTAAAGTAAAAGCTTTCTTAGCAAGTAATAATCCAAGTGAGTTATTAATGGAAGTTGTATAAATGTTCTACACAAAAGGAAAAACAAGACTTACAGGAAAGCGCAATGAAAGAAACCATTTATCACAGTTCTTGAGTTTTGTGGTCCAAGGAAATTTAATTTCCTTTTGATTAAGTAGTGGGATTTTCATGAAAGGTAAAAAGTTAAGTAAGAAAGGCTAAGAATAAGCTAGCATAGCTATCCTGAGAATTTGTAAGAGAAGTAGTCAAATTAAAAATAATAATTATTTTTAAAAAACCCCAAAAAGTCAGCATTCACCACAGCCACCAATATCCACTAATAAAAAATTAACTTAAAAGAAATGGTAAAGCAGCTTCCTGTCAGACCATCTCACAGAAAAAATTATTCATTTAACTTAGAGCTCAGTTCTTTTGATTCTTTGTCTAGCAAAGGCTTTGTATGCATTGTTTTCATCATGTACCTGTTATTGTATGGACCAACAGCAGAATTCACACAGAATTTCTTCTGTTATCGTCCCCTACCAAACTTACCTTTGTTTTTCATTTATAATGGGAAAAATCTGAATGACTTTTTATACATCAAAGCTTTACATCAAGCCTGGTTATGGCCAGGAATCCAAGCAGTGTCCCTCAGTTTTAAAGGACAGATAAAAAGCCTCTCGCTTCCCAGTTTGCAGACCAAATAGAGATGTAATTGTTGAAGGCTGCATTCCTGTTAGAGCTGCCCTTCGTCGGGAAAATGACGTGAAAAATCAAATGGCCCAGTCTGGGCAGAGCTTCCACACCAGTGAACCCCCAGTTCTTGCAGTACCTTCCGTCTCCTGCTGTGATGAATTTTTGTACTTGTGAAAGATCAAAGAACCAGGAGAAAGAACATGAGAACTACCAACAGTTTGAGAGAATTATCATTCCTGACAGAAATGAACGAGTTTTTCAAAACTCTGAACCAATGCTGGCTTTCAGCTGCATCCTCAAGATCTGAAACCAGACTGAAAGCCTGAAAATTATAGTCTAATTTCCACTAAATCTTAAAGCTCTTCCTTCATATTACCTTATGGGACTTTAAAAGATTTACTCCTCAAGGATTATAAAATGAAATTGAAATTAATCCCAATTTGTAAAATAAAACGTCATATATTAGTTTCCTTTGCCATTTGCCTAGGGTTTTTTCCTCAACCAACCTGCCAGTGATTAGTTTTCTTTGGGGGAGCGTAACCTGCAAATGATGATTCCAGCAGCAGAGCAGGAATGCACCCAGTGCACACTGCAGCCATCAGTCAGAGCGGTGACAGAGAGTGCACATGCACTGGGAGCAACAGAAGTGGTTTTCATTTCATTCCTTCTTTCAAATAATCTCAATACCTGTAAGAGCAAGAGTGACACAAAGGCTTGGCAGAAGACAAGTGTCGTTTTTGGTACATTAAAAAGCTGACACTTTTGCCACTGTTGCCACAATCATTTCTTAACTGAATTTTTTACAATTTCTAAATACTTATCCTCAAACCAGTGCTCTGAATGTATTTCCACAGAGATACTTCTTCCCTACGGATGCCCCCCTACAGAAAAAACACAGCCAGAGATGTAAGTTAAGGTCCTTTCTGGACTTGTCTCTAGACAGAGGATGGGGATGGGTTTAAAGGGAATGAACAACACACTTGCAATGAAAAAATACGAAGTCCCCGCGTGTTAATGTGCCAAGGAAAGTGCCCCGGTGCTTTAGGCACGCGCTGTGCAGGCAGCACAGAGCTGGGCACTCACAGGCACTGCAGGAACCACGCACTCAAACCCTCAGTGCCAGTTCCAACTGCACTGATAGAATGCATCAGCAATCAAAGTAACTGCACAGTGATACACAAACTCCTCCAGAACGCTGAGAATTAGGCGGGCACTAATCTAAACTGTCCACTTCTAACACGAGGAAAACAAAAAAACCAAAGGAACATCCACGCAGAAAACATCAGCCAGAGCTTTGTGCCCTCGCACATTAAATCAGATTAGTAGGACATCGGTACTAAATTAAGATAAACGATGAAACAGCAACAGATTATTAGAGGTACTTTTTAAACCTTTCTAAAATGTATCTCAGCGTGAACAGCTACTCACTAAAGTGACTGAAGCACAGAAAACAGTGGCCAGCACAAGCAGACCTCCCTCACTCCACTGCTCCTCATCGGGGAAATTGCTGAATTGCCACCCTGCAAAGCAGGAAACAGCCCCAGTGCCAGCCAGGGATGGCAGATTCTGCACCCTGGTGACTTGGAGCTGCCTCCTGGTACACAACAACTCGAAGGAGAAAAGTAGAAGTTTGTTTCCACAGCTCTGTCTGTAACTGTGCAAAACTGAGAGGGCTCCAGCACGAACCCAAGCTTCTGAGATCAAATGTGCTCAGCAACAGCAATGAACCCAGGCCAGAACACTCCCCTTGACTTCCAAATCCTCTACAATCTATTAAAGAACCCAATATTTAAACTCTGCAATTCTTACTTTTTAAAAATTACAAAGTCTATTCCTACTTCTCAATCCAGCCATGAATAGAGTTCTATTAAGTTGTTTTGAGGGACCTGAACTTCTTTGATTTATCTGGCTTTGGAATAATAAAAAAAAAAGGCAGTGGATAAAGCAAACAGCTTTGATCTTTATTTTACAAGTAAGGAGCTTAAAAAAATTATAATAATCCAAAATGATGGCACAAAATAAAACAGAGATCATATCTAGTCTACTGCTTCATCACATCGGACAGCATTGCATAGATTAAAATCTAAGTTTGCATCAAAAAAAAAAAAGAAAAGGAACTAGAACTACAGACATTGCAACTACAAGGACTTATTTAATACCCCTTCCTATATTAAAATAATGTTCAGTAGCATAAATGTTATTATTAATGACCTTTTCTATTTATCTTCTAAGGAAATTGAAGAATAAAACATCATGTAAAATACCTTTTACTATGTAAAACATGGTGAACTTCTGCTGCCTCCCTTTTTGTTATTTCTGCTCCTGTCTCCCTCAGTTGCATGCTTTGTCTTTATTTGTATTTTTTTTTGGTGTACTGTCTATAGTGGCCACGCTAAACAACAAAATATGTGGCCAGGATGGTAAATTTGGCCTTTGGGATCAGGGAGTGAGTGCACGAAATGAGGGGAAAGGAAAGGAGTGCTGATGGGGGAAAGGCAGCACAGTTGTCATTCTTTTATTAAAAGCCTGCAGTACATCAGTCCCAGAGTCCCTATCAGTCTTTCTGGAAAATTTATTGAATTTTAGCAAAAAAATGTAGGAACCAAGTCTAGCCTTCTGTTTTACTCAGAAACACGGGACACTGCAAATTGCCTGCAAGCTCCAGAACAGCCAAAGGTGGTTTTACAATCTACTTTTGGACATTAGAGGGGCACCATCATCAAAATGAAGAGATGAGAAGTTAGCAAGAAGAAAAACAATATTTGTTTCTTGAAATAGGCAAGGAACAAACAGTAGAGGAGTCCACAGGTCAAATTCTCCTCAGATAACCTTTCCGCCTTTCCTGAAGTATTTGCAAATCCTGACAAGACCATAATTTAATTTAATTCAATGAAATGAGAGAAAGGTCATATTTGCATGAGAAAATAGTTAGGTGAGATGAGCCGTCAGAAGAAATAAACCACTCCATCTGCACCCAAAACCTCCAGGTAGGACAGTAAAAGGAGCTTTTTCTTTTCAAAACTTTACCATAAACAGCATCTAAAGATACTTCAAATACAGTTATTTGTGTCCTCTTATGGAGTAACTGTGTCCAAAGTTCATATTAGGAACAAGATTGTGTTTTCCCACACAACAAACGAGGTTTGTTTTATTTTCCCATTTTCCTTTTAGAAGTCTCTGGAAAACAATGCAAACTGAAATTACAAAAAGTTCCATAAGCAGCCTGTTTGCCAGCACCTCAAACGGAACTGCATTAATCAATCTTAAATGATTTCACATCAAGCTTATAACAAATTCACTTTGCACATTAAACAAATCCCTCCATGACCATATTAATATCAGTACTTATGCACTGATCCAGTGGACAAATTATGCTTTACCCTGGACACATCCGTGGCCCTAATTGCACAGGAAAATTAGTCTGCAAGTGATCAAATCTCGCCAATTATTTATTTAATTTACTTGTTAACAATGAGAAAATCCTCTCATCCTAATGAGAAAAATTCTACCACAGAAATATACCTCTCCGCATTCAAAGGAAGGAGGAAAAAAAAAGCAAACCCCATAGTTTGATGGATATTAAAGTTATTTCTGTGATCCTCTTATCTCTTAGCTTGCAGACGGATGGACCATTTAATGAAAACCATCAGTCTCCCTCCTATTAAAGCCACAAAGGATGACCAACTTCTTAACAAGAGCACAGCTAAAATACCTCAGAAGCGCTCTGATCATCCCATCAGTTGTTTCCAGCTGCAGCCTTACAAAACGCCTCAATTTTATCAAAATGGGCTCTCTGTTTCTTAAATGCATTTCTTCATTAATTAATTTGTTGAAGTTTAGTTGCTAGTTAGCATTCATAAAACCATGACTATATTAGCATAATTTACAGCTCTAGCGCTGAAAGGTCTTCATTCCATAACTCTCAGGAAGAACAAGTGCTGTGTGCTAGCTCAGGATCACAAACACAGCATGTTGGCTATCCCTCCTTTCCTGCATTCCCACAAGTTTCTAACTCTGCACCACGAACATCTGAGAAAACCCCGTGCTTTGGATCTCTTGTCATTCGGGTACTTTCCAGAGAGAGCCAAACTCTGACAAGATTCCCACTATTAGGGAAAGGCTTCTGCCACACCAGAGACAGAATCTGAATTGTTTTATGGAGTGTAACACGTAAGTCTGAGGTTCCATGCAGATATCCCTGACTATGTTTCTAGCAGCTTCTTAGATTTTAACTATTTCTTTTCTCCTTGTTTTTCAAACTGGCACCAACTTTTTGTAAAAAGTGAAATGCTCGTTAGCTTAAATTAATTCCCAATGAGTAGAGCTCACATGATTCCCTGTAACTAATTCTTGTTCTGCCTGCAGCTGCACCACTAATCTGCCCATTGCTTCTGCACCTTGACATCTCTTCTAACTCAACAGTGCCACAACTTCTCACATCTCCCTCTCCCCTGCACACTCTCCTGTTGATTCACCTCATTATGTTCCACACAACGTTTCACTCTTCTTGTTTTGTCTTTTACTCCCAGTCTCATTAAGACTCAAATCTGCCGTTCGATATTTCTCCCCTCCATGCACCATATATTTATTTCCACACACGCTTCAGTGCTATCAGCTCTGAGTGCTTTTGATGTTCAGCATCACATGTTCATTTGGGATGACACACAAATTCCTATTGGCTTTTGGCTCCTGGAAGTTTTTTCATCTCTGTCCCAGCGGTGAAATGAAAATAGAGATCTGAGAATTTTCAATGCTTTTATTTGACTGTTTTCTTCACATTTGGAGTTTTGGACAGAATATGCATTTTTAATTATGCATCACACAAAAGCACTCTCTCCTGCAATCGATACATTTTCCAAAATATCATTTCCCTCTCTTCTGAGTCTCTGCATTCCATTAATTTACGACTTGCTGAGCTCTATCTGTTAGAAACGTTTCAAACACTGGAATGCTTTCCCAAATCACTGACAACTACGGGAACAAAAGGCATTATTTCAGTTGTGGCAACCCACTCATTTTCCTAGTCCAGCAGACACATTTGTTCACCAAGTCTCTATCATACCTTGGGCTGTTGAATCATTTTTGGAAGAAACACACTTCTGCAATCCTTTCACAAGGCAGAGAAAGAGGCAGAGTGAGATTTAAATGGTCACAACGAATCACATAAAGGAGAGAACTTAAACTGACTGGTGCTGTGGTCTCTGATTGTTGCTCCTGGAATCCCAGACACCGGAAATGCCATGAATTTAAATTCATGCTCTGGAGAGGTAATGTAGCTGGTCAAGTAATGTACAAAAAAAGCCCAACAGCTTCCACCAACATATATTGAAGATATAATAATTATGAAGTGATAGACTCACAAACCCAGCAGCGAGTCATATTAGCATTCCAGGGAAGATCTGCACTGTGTTATATTTAGTTCCAAGAAAATGATGCAACTTTTAAGGAGAGGAAAGAGTGTCACATTATAGCAAGCTAAATATACCCCCAGAGCTGTTACAAAGAATTAGTCTCACTGTGGAAGCACACTGTGGAGGACACGACACTCACAATGCAGAATTTCAGAGTACTCATCCTGCATTATTTTCTATTAATGCTCAAGATTATTCAAAAGGGAAAGGTCACAGAGATGACCATGCCTTTCACATCAGAAGAAGAAGATAAATGTGTGACTGGCACTAGGCCACTGGGTCACTATGACTCACCAAAAAAAAGGGGAATAAAACAGAATCTTTTCAAAACTAAATCAAAAAATGAAATAATGGGAAAAGTGCAGGCACAAGTCAGCAAAACATTGGAAATTCTATAAGCTGGCAAACCACTGCTTGGGACAATTAAAGATATCCAAGTTTCTTAAGAATTTGAGTCACAATCCAATGTTTTTACTGCATCTCTCTGCTCAGGAGACCCACTGGGTTTCTGTGTCATGGAGCCAGAGGACATTAAAATACAAAGATTGCACATGAAGTCAGTTTAAGTATCCCTGCACGCTAAAGGAGCCGTGCTGACTCGTGGCATTTCAGATCAGCTGACAGCACTGAATGGTCCTGAGTCCTGACAACCTCAAACCCTGTGGCACATCAAGGGCAATCTAAGTCCTGTAAAACCTCCAAGCTTCCTAGCTGGGACTCCCTTCCTTCCTACACACTGAGAGCAGGTGGAGTTTGACTCAACAAACCAACCAACCAAACCACTCCACCCAAACCACGCACAGAACTTATCAGATGTCAGTGGAACCTCTCATTAAAATGCTGTGCATCCTTTAGAGATGTTGTCAAATGTTCCTTTCCGGTTCAGGGATTAAAAAAAATCGTATTTTGGAACATCTCTAAGGATGTCATGAATTATTTTTCACCGGACATGATTGATAGACCAGGGATGCCAGCATTAACAGCCCAGGGCACCCAGCATTAAGGGCTTCTCTACAGCACAAACAGTTAGGAAATTCAGCCTGGTGGGAACATGCGTGGCACACGGAAGAATAAGCAAACACAGAAAATGCAAAGGGAAAAATAATCTAAATAATTTGTTACCCCCTGCAGTTTATAAACAGGAGTCAGTCCTGGAAGAAAGGTGGAAAAAAAAACTCAGTTCTGGTTTTAAGGACCCGTCTAGGTTTACTCTGCTGTTCTCCACTGGGGGAGAGCAGTGCAAACAAGCAGAAGGCACCACACTGGGAAGCACTGGGTGTCAATCTGAGCCACAGTTAAATGTTTGCTTAAGGTAAAGTATTCAAAGGCCTCCAGAAGTGAGAACTGGCAATCCCAGTAGCACAAAAATTCTTGTTATCATTATACACAAGTTGCTTCAACTGTTTTCCAGTTGTGTAACTCTTTTGTTGCCTTTGAGTATTGCAACAAGCTCCCCACTGTCAGGCTAATCATCAGAGTTTATCCATTAGGCATTCCAAGTTTCTGTCTCTCCCTGCTTTCTGATTACTGTCTGGTCAGTTAATTTCTACAGTTTTTCTCCAGGCACTAATCAGGAATTACGAGCTGCCATCAGCTTTGCTAGATACAGACTCCTACCCCCAGCTGGAAAGGATTTTCAAAACAGGCAATTCTTGGCCTTTTCTGATTATCCACAGACAAGCTCATAATCCAGTCACTTGTATTTAGGAAGTCAAGCAGTGATATAAACAATGTTGATTATCATCTACTGTTCTTTTTCCTTTTTTTTTCCTTTTTTTTTTTTTTAAATCAAGAAATAAAGCAAAAAACTTAGCATTCTAATCCTGAGACATCTGCTTTGCAGTTGGTCTTTTGATTTTTAATCCTACAGGAGAATGAGTTTTGGTGAAAATGAAAAGAAAGAGCAGGAATCCATTAAACAAAGCCCTTTTTAGGTGATACGTTTACAATGGCCAGCATTTTTTGTCTAACAGTTTCTTTTTTGGCAACTAAATAAAGACATTTCAGTCAAGTTTACTACAACTAAGATAGTGATTAAAGAGAGTTTTAAATAGTTGTATTCCAGGGAGAGTGATTGATAAGATATTTAAATACTTCTTTTTCTTGCAAAGCTGTAATATCGTCTATGCCCTCATAGTGCTCTCATTCAAATTTGGACAGAGTCTGTGTAGCACCCTTTCACCTTGAGCCTCTGCCTTTAAAAAGTCAGAAGATTATTCTATAGTTTCACTGAACACTAAACAAGAAGGTAGTTTCAAAAAGCAAACCAACACCTGGCTGCAAAGGAAGCAAGGTCTGAGGAGATACAGTGGTGTGCACTGCAAAAAACTTCTGGGAATAAAACAATAAATAATAAAACTGGTAAAATATCCATGTGCCGTCCTGCATTCGTAATGAGGCAAGAAATGGAGATGCCCCAGTGAGGTCAAGCCCACGAAGTAAACTGGCTGTACATGGGTAGGTTACAGCTCTGCACAGGGAAAGGATGCCCAGGAAAAAAACAACCCCTTCGAGCTGAGTGCGAGTTCATCATCGAAATGTGACAAAGCAAGAAAAAAACAGGGCGGGTCTGTGGTTCAGTAACAAACTAAAAAGTGTTCACTGCTCAGCACGGATGTGAAATAAACAGCAGGTCAGCATTACTTCTGGACTTTATCTTTTTATCAACCTCACATCTCAAGTGAGAACTCGTCTGAAAGCAAGATAATGAGAAATGTATCTTGCATTTCTATGCAGTCACCTGCTAACTATTTTTTTCCAATTTGAACAATTTGAAGGAAAAAGTGGGAGAAAAACTTTATAAAAAAGGTGAAAGTTCTGCTGTGCCCAGTATCCTCTGTGTCCAAGTTGATATGCACAAAAAGAATCAAATGTTATCAAATTGTACTACCCATTATTTATAGCCATGTGCCTTTAAAATAACACATCTGCAGCATGGTAAGTTATAATAATTCCTCAGTTTCAAAAGTGAAAGGTCATTCTTTCATTTCCGGGTATTCTCAGATTTGAAACAAATGGATAAGCAAAATATCCAAGATTGAGGAAGAACTCAGAAAATCACAATGAGGATTTACTAAGCAGCAAATGCGTGGGCACCAAAGGGTATGAGGAAGAGTCAAACATAAAATGCTTCTGGATGGAGTGTCAGCTCAGAACAGTTTATTTATAGGTGCTGTAACCTTAAGAAAATCAAGCCAATACAAAGAAAACACTTTTGAAAACCCTCAGTAACACTGCCATAATCAAGTATCACTAATGAGATGGTTGAAAAATTATTAGATACATATAAAGAAATATGCTTTTAAGAAACCATTATTCTTGAAGCCCTAACCGTCAAAGGCTTTAACAATATTGCTCGTGGAGTGAACCCCAGGCTGACAGCAGATGCCTTAAAGATGCAGCCACAAGATGAAACCAGAAGCCACAGACACAGAGCGCAGATGGACACTTGAGGGTAAGCAGAGAACACAACCTGGAAAGAAACTTGCTTCGGGGCATAACAAAAGCAATGACAAACCCAAGGTTGCATGTGTGGCTAAACTGTGTTAATGAAGCCATTAGTTATGCTAGCAGAAAGCTGTATCCTAAAGAGTATTGGTAAAAACAAAATTCTCCCGTTGGAGAAATTTCTTATCTGGAAGGATGGCGAGGAATAATGGGAGCTGCTGTGAAACACTGACTGGGTGGTGTGCAGGGTCGCACACTGAACTCCCCAGGTAACAACCACAGAACACAGGCAGCCCGGTCTTTAAATGCTGTGTGCAAGCCTGAAATAAACAACAAACCAAACCAAACCAAACCAAAACCAAACCAAACCAAAAACAAAACACAAAAAACAAACAAAAAACCCAAAAAAAACCCCAAAACCAACCCCCCAAAAAACCAACCCCCCAAAAAACCAAAAAAACCCCACAAGTTCTGCTGCTGCCCTATTGCACATTGACACAAAAAACCTATCTCTCCAGCAGCCTGTATTGTTACAAGTGCAAAACTTTGCTTATTTTAGAGGCAAAGCATCAGCTTGTGTTTGCTCGGGTTTGTGCTCCACTCTCCGTGGTGTCCCATCCCCAAAGACTGAGAAGTTGCATGCAGCACAGCAAAAGCCTAGAGCAGTCAGGGCTTGGGAAAAACCATCAGCAGGATAATTCTGACTGCTGCATCCCAGTTCTCTGCCTACAGGAGATACGAGATGGAGAGCCAGGATGTGGAATTGTGAACTGTCAGTATTGTGATGGCCTTTAAACTCATCATATTCAGATCCTTCATCTACAGGGAGACAGAAAAAGAAGGACAGGACAATGATGGAAATGGACTGGAGGCGTAGCAGAGGATGGAAGAGGAGATGAAATTTTGTCGGATAACAAAACACAGAAATGATCAGAGAACCAGGAGGAGGAGGAGTGAGTGACCTAGTGAGAAAAGTCTTGGCACTACTGAAAAGGTTTTGAAGTTGTATTTTCAAATCTGTAAAACAGCAGTTGTAACTGCAGACACTCAGTGAAGGGAAGTAGCTCAGCAGTGGCAGAATTTCAGTCAGTTTTCCATTTTAGTTTATCAACAACTTTTTATTAACATTTTAAACTGAAAATTTATTTACCAGGACAGCTCCTTGCTGTTTGAACAGAACCTGCATTCTTGCTAGTTCATATGCATATAATGTGAATTTTTATAGAACAAATATTGAAACTGGTAGCCCAGATGCTTTTTGTATTTGTTCACTTTATTAGACCTGGCACTTAAAAAATTAATTGCATTAATAATAGCACATATCTATCAATTTCTATCAGCGTTAGCAAATTGCCTGCGTATTAATAGATACGCACCACCAAGGCTGAGCAAGAGCTATTCTAAAACGAGAATAAGCGCCATTTAATTCAGAATATTAAGTCAAAACTTCACACATACAGCACAGCCATGCAACTTGACTGGCTGATGAAAAAGAAAAATGCATCTAGTAGCCTGAAAGAGAATGAGACTGGCTTATATTAAATAAAATGATAGCCTGGAAAGTTTTACTGACAATCATAAATGCTTCAACAAAGGAGTACGAACTGTTCCCAGAACTACAAGTAGTTTTATAATGATGATCACTGATAACTGACAGAAAGGGAGAGAAAGAAGTAAAGAAATAAAAGGATAACAAGAAACATTTGAAATCACTGCTCGTATTTCCTTTTGTTCCCATGTGCTCTCAGCCCACAGAAGGTGAATGTGATGTTGAACCCAAATGTATTGCTTTCTGTTTGGCCTCTGCTATGCACTCATTATTGCAGGAAGCTTCTCCTCCCAGCAGAATACCAATGCTTTTCCACTCACCTCTCAGTGTTTCACCAGGGCATGATTCTTCCCTTCCTTAACCTATTTTTACACCAGCAAAACCCCTCCTGATTTCAGTAGAACTTCTTTTGATTTTTAGCAGCATAAACACCACCTTTCCTAGGTTTGCATACCAAAAGAAAATATCGATTTTAAGTGGACTTCTGTTATCAACACAGTGCATAAAGTGTACCACTTGGCAAATTGGGAAAATGTAAGTCTGGATTATTTAGTGTATCAGACTTGGCTGGAGTTCTAGAGAAAATGCCTCAAGTACAAAGCAGTGCATCCCTATTTTATACACCATTGAACAGAACATCTACAAATTGCCCTGGAACTCGCACACTGCCATAGGGCTAACTGACATTATTCCTGGGCTGTGGTTACTCCTAATGCTCTGCTAATCGTTCTGTGCTCTAACATGCTCTGGAGGAAAATCTGCACGTTCCCAAAAAGTCAAAGAAGTCCCACTAATGAAATTAAGTGAAAGGAATATAATGTATTTTTGTCAGTGTGAGTCCCTTAAGCTAAACTTTGGAGGGTGAAGCACATGTGTTATTCAACAGAAAACCTTTAATTAGTGTTGCTTTAAAATTACTCAGAGAAAGGACTAAAAGAATCAAAATAGTCCATCAAGATTGTTGAAAGGGTGGCTAAGTAAATCTACAAAAAGCTGGCATCGCAGCACTGATGCACTTCAAATCTACCTGAAAGCAAAGGAGAGACAAGTGACAGTAAATCAAGTTCATTTCACAGAACATTCAAGTTCTTTCTAATGGTGTGCATGACGGCAATTTTAAACAAGGTCTGGTATTCATTTTTTTCCCAGACTATTTGTAATATTATTACCTGATTCCAAGAATCCTGAATGCAGAATATAAAGTGGATTTTAAACAGCAGTAACTCAAAGCCTGGAGAGGGAAAATTATTAGTTTATTTCAAATAGGCTTGTGCCAAAAAAAAAATGCAAATATCTCACATTTGCAGATATTGATTTCCAACCAGCCTGGTGTGTGAGTGTAATTGCTTTAACAAACCATTGTCTAAAGCTTGTAAACTTGAATCAACCTACATCCCTCTTTTCCTAGAAGATCCAAAAGCCTATTGATTCCAACGTCGTCTTTAAATTGAGATAATCTTTTGGAGATTTCAAACTGAATTTGTTGATTGCCTCTAAGTGACATGGGTTCAGCACTGTCATCAGCTGAGTCAAACTGTCCTTGGCAGGTGTGACACTTTGAGTGGAGGGGTTTGCACTGACAGATTGGCTGGCAGTGCACTCATTATCCGCACTGCAACTTGGGCCACTCCACTCTGACCGAGGCAGTTTTCATCTGCTTCTGAGCAGTGGATTGCCCTGCACCCCTACTGAGTTTCAAAGCCATTTTTTCTTTTGTATTTCCTAATTGCATGCTTTTTATTTCCTATCAGTCTCCTTGTGGGGCTCCTTTGTGCCGCAGCCAGCAGTGACACCCTGGACATGGCTCCAGAGACTCCTTGTCCCTCCCAGCCCCTCACCCAGCGGCTGCCTGGTGCCGAGACTCACTCCCAACTGCTAATTATTGCTCTCCCTCTCATGCTCCACAGACAAAACCAATTATCATACAAAGGAAAATAAAAGTTTCGTGTGATTTGGGTTTCCAAGCCTGACCACACGCCCTGGTGCAGGATGCCCAGCCCAGGCTGGGCTGCTGGGTGGGCACCAGCCTCGGAGTTCATTCTTCCTTCTACCAGCTGAACTCTTCACAAGAGCCCTAAGCCCTGAGTGGTGCTTGTTAATTATTATTAATACTGGCCTTTCATAATCTGGGCTATTACCATGGTTCAGCAAGCCATGATTGTGCACTTTGCTCAACTACGTGAGCTCTGCAGGCGACACACACAGCCAAACACTGAATTATTCAGTGTCTGTGTGTGATGGCCCCATCTGACCTTCTCCTTGTTTGTAATGTTGCCGGCTTTTTAATCTTTAAACCGCTGTATATCCTGTGAATTCTCAGAAGACTTCATCTTACATTACACTGACAAAAAAGCTTCCCCTTGTAGAAGTTTTCATTTAGTTTCTACAAAATATTTTGCACTTTTTGGCGCATGACAGAAGTTGACAAGAAAGCGCCTTCATGGCAACTGAAAGAACATAATTCTTGTTATCCATTTGGCTCTTTTAGAAGATCCCAAATGTCATCGGTCTTTCTTAAATATAAAATAAAACAGCAACACTGCAGCTGTGCAGTTTATCATTCCTAAAGCTTTTTCAAAATACGTGTCTAATCACAATGGCTCCTGTTCAGCACTCTTTATTCACGACTTCCATCAAAGTCACACTTCCATGGGAACTTAGCCTGAGGAAGGAATGCAGGGTAAGCCAAGGTGATTTCTGCAATCCATTATTGGGAAAATACAAGAAAACTTTTTTTTTTTTTTTTTTTTTTGTCGTCACATTTAAAGGAAGTTTTAAATGTAGACTGTGCAGAGGCATTATGCTCTTAAGGAAATTCTTCAGACAAGAACAAAGCATTAAATAGTCTGAGAGCGATTGAGGCAGTGTAGTTGTGCTGAGGGAGAAATTTTGCAGTTAAATTAAATTTAGAGTGTAGTTCCACTGTTCTAAAATGGGGTAGAAATACATCTAATTGTGCCATACTACAGTCTATAACTCAGCCCTGTTATGTCAATGCTTACAGGTAAGAAAACTTATTCTATATGAGCAGCATAATACATTACATGTTTAACTGAAAAGGTGCTTTATTTCTATAAACAAAAGCTTCTCCCTAATTCACCTTCTCTATCACTCCTGTGGGTGGCCATGCCATTCTCATTTTTTATGCATCTAACTTGCATCAATTGCAAGGTGTGTTGCCACCACTGCACAGTCTTCATTTCTGGCCACGAAGAAAGCTTGCAGGGGGGAATCTGACTCCTGCTTTGCAACAAACAGCACCAGAAGAGCATTTGGAATCTTCTTGGTGTTGTGAATTGAGCTCCATTCGTTGTCTAAGCAGTGGCAATAGGCAGTGGTAACAGGAAAGCAAATTTACAGAACAGACAGAGTCAATATCTTTGAATATATTGATTTATGGTCGCAAAAATTTCTTTCTCCCTTTCTTTCTCAGCCACTGGATGATGTGCACATTACACTTATATGCTTAATTAAGGAGACCTAACAGTCTCAACAACTGTTAGGGGAAATATGTGTTCACAAAATTCAGACAGCCACGGACTATGCAAGCTAAAACTGATATGGACAGTGATTTCAAAGTCAGAAAATACATGGTTAATTCCTTTGCCCAGTCAAGGTTTGGTTGAATGACCCACTTGGACAAGAAAACCCAGCAGTTTTCTAGTTTTAGTAAGATCATTAAAACTCCATTAGTTTACTTTTAACCTTGGTACAGAATACAATCACTTCATTTATTACTTTCCTGCCATCAGGGGATAAATTCCAAAGGATATTTTCTAGGCTGCAGATATCATGACCAAGTATCTTACTCATTTCTGAATGTAGCTAAATCCCAGTGTTATGTGGGTAACATTTGGTTTTGTTGACATCATGCCAAGTTGGGTCCATGTTTTCATAACTCCCATTTCTTCAGCATCTTGAAACTTTTCAGATGATTTTTGTGGAAACAAATATATACAACAGAATATATTTCTTATAAACGGCAACAATGGATGATGTTAGCTATCATGACTCATCTTTAAAATGCTTTTTGCATATTAAGAAAGTCACAAAACTTCATGGGAATTTGGGCAAGGACCACTGGTCCAGTCCCAGCCACGCACTTTGCACCACATACCCCAAGGCAGCATCCTTATAACTGAGGCCATCAGACCCAGAGCACAGATCTGATTTTGGAGAACAGGTGTTGGCTGAGAATTTATGACGTGTCCCAACCCAGCAAACACTTTTCCAAGTACCAAAAGGCTTCAGCTACACTGCCACTAAGAGACAGAGAGCAGACCCTGAGCAAGTGCAGTGCACGTCAGCCTACTCTGCATGGGAGCCGTGGAGGGGCAGAGGGGAATTTGTGCAGCTGGACTGTTCTTTTCTTTGCAGCTGAAACAAAAAGGGATCTAGAGATTCCTCACTTGAGTGGCTGAGATATATCTTCCTGGCTTGGCAGAATACAAGGCCGGTCCAAGAGATGTTCCCACTTTTGTAATCACCGTGTAATGTCACTACCCTGCTACTCACTTTGAATTGAAAGAACTGCTCAGCTGTGTTCATTTATGCTGGTGGATCATTTCAGGCCATCATTCCAATCATGTATTCCCCATGTTCTGCTGAAAGCAGTGAAAGAAACTTGCAGTAACCATTGTACAAGCAGATCAGACACAGATTTGATTTCTTCATCTGTCTTTAGGAATGGCTGTGATGTTGTAGCCTGTTGAAAGCTATGCAAAAAGGTGGTGGTTTTACACTTATTTTTTTTTCTAACTTTCTAAATGTGTTTTAAGGTATGGAATAACAAAACTCCTCACCTATGAGAGTAGAAAATATATAAGACAGGAAACTCCAGCACTCTAACATATCTGCCAGAATGCCAAACCATTCTTCACCTTGCCAAAACCATAAAAGTTTGGCTCTGCTTTTTGAGCTCTTTTTGAGCTGGGTGAAAGGCTGGGATTAGGAGAGGCAATGGAAACAGAGTTTGTTGTCAAAATGCAGTATTTTCTGGGATACCCTGTGTTTCTGGAGTTCATGGCTGAAGGCTCACAACCAGCTTTCTGTCGTGCTTTAGCACTTGCAGAGCTTGCCCTCAGAAATTAGTGTGACATCACTGAGATGTGACTTTAAAAGATCTCTCTGATATTCTTGATTTTGTGTGACTATTTGTACATAAATACACAAAAAAGGGCTTTTTTTACCCCTACTTTCAATTAAGGTTTTTAATTCTGCCTATAGCTACAGTTTTTCCAGATTTTAAAACCTCCAACTGGATTGCACACATGCTGCTCATGCTACCAGAACAGGAGAGGATGAACCTCACAAAATAAAAACAAAGATAAATCTATCCAGTTGCCGTGGTGTACATCTAATAAATACATGGATGGCATCTATTCATCATCTTTATTTTATAGGCAGGTAGAGAGAACCAGAACTTAGAGAGCATCACTCAGGGAGAGTGAACCCTACAGATTTATCTTAATTATGAAAATATGGCAGACGCTATCTGACAATAAGTGCAAGTAAGACTGGAAGTGAAAGTGATGGACTTCTCTGAATGAAGAATTAGACTTTTATCTGGCATCTTTCAGAGTCGAGTGGCCGTGATACTGCTTCACAGGCATTTCTATTATCTGTAAGAGAATGGAATCTTTAGAGAACAGGAAGACAAACAGATTCAGATTCTGCCCCTTTTTCGTTGCCATTTCATTCTAAATGTTAATTCAAAAAATACCAAGGCTAAAAAGGTGGTGGGGGGGGCAATTTATTTTAAATATTCAGTTGGATTTCAGTATGATTTGTGATTATGAGATCTCAGAATTCTGTCCCCTTTTTTTTTTTGAAATAGAATTTATCACAGATTCTTCAAAACTTAAAATTAAAACTCATCCTTACTTTCCTAGTCATATAGGATTTTTTTTCCCCCACTCTGTTCACCAAAGAGGCTCCAGCTGCCTCTGCTTGCTGCAGAATGTCATCATATAACAAATAACTTACAAACTTTTCCTCCCAGGGAGATAAAGTCTGTTTTGAATGTCTGTACCAGGAAACACGCTACACAAGGACATCTTGTCCATTCTCCTTCTTCTTCCAAGTCAAACCAAAACTGAGATCCTCAGTGAAACCCTTCTGATGGAGCATCATTTACACTGCACAGCTGAGAAGCTTCTCTTCAGGCACACTGAATCAGGACATCCCTAATCCACTCTCAGATCCTCTCTGGGTTCTGTTCTTGGTTCCCCTCTAATTAATGGGTCCCATCTGCCGTGAAAATTCTCCTACTGTTTAACACCAACACAGATTCCTGTACAGCACAAACTCTGAGTTCTCTGGAGTGGTTCATTATACTCGTTTTGCTAAAAGGGCAATTGTTCTTAGACTGTGAATTGTTGAAGGATAATTAAAGAAAATTGTTTCAACTTAATAAAATCTTTTTGCTGGCCATCTAAGAATACTCAGTTTTGTGAAGTGATATAGCTCCTTTAAATAATGGATAACAAGGCTCAGAGTCCCTAATACGTGGAACAAATGGTCAATAATTCACAATAGTAATCACTCTGATTTCTTTTTCCAAAAGGCTTGCCTTGTTCTGGGAATGTAGGTAATAGAGACTGAAGACTACTAAGCCCCATCTTTTGTTCTAGATGTAGTCAAATTAATACACATGATTTCCAACTGGTGAGTTCCTATGTCCTCTGAAGTAGGAAAATCTGTGAGTGTGTTTACCTGACTGCAGGGATTCCAAACAAACTGCCATTAGGTTCCACTCTGAATAGGCTGGTTAAGTGTCTTGATCTCTTTTTTACAGTGAATTTTGGGATGAGACTCAACAAATTGCACTACAAGTGAATGTTGTTCCATTTTTATCTGCAGAATTGCAGATAAACAGATCAGCTGGTCAGTACAAGTTTCCTGTTGCATTCAATACGATCCAAGCACGGCCTCACACGTTGGCATCCAAAGTGAAAAGGGATGCAGGACAGTGTGAAGCAACTTCTTCAGGAAGGCAGCACAGGAGTTCTCTTCAAATACAGATCAAGAATTGTCATATCACAGCTCTCTCCTAATTCACTCAGTCCAAATCTTGATTTCCCATTTTTCCAGTACATATAACAGACACTCTCTTGAGTGAGTCCTTGTTCCCTCTGTTTGCTTGAGCAACATTTCATTTCACTTAAACTGAAGATTCCTCACAAAATATTCATTAGTTCCCATCTGCCCTTTCTCGGGATGACTGGTGAGGATGACCAGCAGACTTCAGCAGCACATTAATCACATGTCTTTATCGTTCAAAGATCTATACATTACAACTTCTACGGCTGAAATGGAAGACTTTTCCTTCCCTTCCACTGCTTCACAGTAATCTCCCTTTCCTAAAAAGAGTGTTCAGATCACCATTCCTGAGCTGACAATTCCTTCCCTCTCCAATTAGCAAGGTAACTGATCCATTACACCTCACTCTGATCAAACCACTGTCCTATCAACCACAGTGGTCTCGTTTCAACTCAGATTCATCCAGTCCTAGCTTAACCTGGTGAAAGAAACCCCACTGAACAGATGTGAGTAGCAGTGGATCAGCAAAGAGAAGCCTTGATTTTAATGGCTCTAAACACAGACCTTCGTCAGTCTTCAACACTAAAATTCTTCTAAATATTTAAACATTTTTCCTTCTGAAGACATCTGTAGACAACTAGCAAAATAAATGTGTGTACACACATCTCCCTGATTGCCCAAAACCAAAGTAACTTCTGCTTCAAATTCGAGAATTAAACTACAGTTTAATTTGACATAATGCTCAGTTTAGCTTAATGTAACACTTCATTATACAGACACACGGAATTACCTGATTTGATATAATGTCATAAAAGGTGTAATTCTCAGTGTAGTCCATACAAGTTTGGCATGTGGCTGAAAAGATGGATCTCTAACCTGCACAGAACACTGAAAAATTAAGTAATTTGAAAATAAATCAATATGGCATTAGGTAAGAGAGTGACAGTAATGGAGTTATCTGTAACTGCAGCCGTTTCAGTGACACATGCATTCACAGCTAAACTCCCTGTTTCATACCGGCTGCCTTCTTAATGATAACCTGGAATGAAAACCAGATAAATGGAGTTTTGTAGAGCTTTGTGCGTTGACCTTACTGTGCTTCCCCAGAAGTCAGTGGTTAGTTTCAGCACTGAGAGCAGTCTGCCTGTGCAGTTTTGAAAAGCCCATCTTAGGCACGAGCAGAAGTAGGAATTTCTGAAAAACAGGAATGACCTCATACTCTACCACTGGCACTCAGCAGCTTCAACTCCTGAGCAAGTGCAGTTGCCTCTGATTCCACTGTAAAATATGAGTACTCTTTCACTATGATAATCAAGTTCCAGTGCTTTGAGTCAGTAAAAGTAGGTAATAGAGTGAGCTAAAAGCAGATAATGACCCTCGATCATTATAAGGGTCATTAACTCCAGCAATTTACTAAAATACTTCACTTTTTGGTTGTTGTTCAGTACTTGAGATCATGCAAAGATCCTTGGTTGCATATAAAGCTCCAAATGAATCATATCCTGGGAAGCAATAGCAAACTTTTGCCACTGAACAGAAAAATAAAATGTGTCAAAGCACAGTGAGGGACAAATGATTCTAAAATTTTAACCTATGAAATTTCACAGCTAAAATTAATACAGCAAGATAAGATGGGAGAAAGCAGCAGCAGAATATCACACTGATTTCAAGGCTTGTGAAGAAGCACACACACACAATAATCTAGAGAAGGGCACTCTGGGGGAAAGACCTATCCCCACAAGTACCCAATAATGAAAGATAACTGGGCATAATGAAAATGAACCTCCATTAATATGATTTCCCAAAAGGTCTTTTCTTTTTTGTATTAAATTTCAACTCACACATCACAGTGAGTGAGAACCCAACTGATTGGTTTGCTGCTAAAGAGCTGCAGATTTGCTCCTGAATGAGAAAAATTGTGTGGGACTGAATTGCATTTTTAAAGGTTAGCAAGACACCTTATGCTCTGATATTGTTTGTTCTCATTTCATAGTGCTTTTCCTCTGGAGGTTTCATCTCCTGGTAGTTTTTTTTTGAGTGCAAAGCTGTGAATAAATAAAATGCAATACAATGTACAGTATTGCAAAGAGGTCTTTATAGAAAATCATTCTACTTCTTCATTATACTTTTATCTTGCTCTTTTTTTCCTACAGTAACAGCAAGTTATTGCTCCAAACCAGAGAAAAGCAAATTAAATGAAGCATCAGATAATAACTGTAACTTTGGTTTTCCATTAAAATAGCTTCAAGGTGTAGCCTTGAAGAAATCAGCCAAATAAGAAATAGCAGTAATAGAAATTCTTTTTTTATGTTGGTTTACGTTTTTTTATGTTTGTCTACCAACACGCAGCCATCAAAAGTAGTTTTTTGTCAGGTTTTCTTAATAGAAACTAGATTAAAATATAGTTTGTGTTGAGGTTGGGTTTTCTCTACTCCTTCAGCCTTGCATGTGAGCATCGGGACTACTCGGGAAGGGTCAGGTTTGAAACCCCTCCAGTCTGAAATTGCTATCACAGGGTAAGAGCAGCTTTGCCACACCGCCCTAAAACACAAACCCTGACAAGACAGGAACTGTACTTGTGCTGGAAATACAGCTCACCTGTCTAGTTAGGCTTTGACATCCTTCTGGACATCACAATAAATGTGTTAATTAATACCACGTGGGACAGCAGTTGATGAGATGTGGGATGTCTGTCTCCAACAACAGTAAAGACCAATAGACTATTGGGGAAAAACAAAAAAAAGGCAGAATTGTATTACAGTGGAGTTTAATTTCAGTTTCCCCACATCATAAGGCTCTTTTCACCCTTCACAGTGCTCCTTAAAAACTGCCCAATACACAACAAAATTCCTGGACTTCAGCAAAAGTTATGCAAAGAAACAAGTTTCTTCTGCGTCAAATATTTCAGTGACATTTTAGGAGTTTCTAGATTTAATTTGGATAAAATCCTCCCCCTCAAAGTGCCCACTTCCCACCTTTCCATCACCCTACTTCCAACTTCTGCTCCTACACTTGTGCATAAAGATGCAGCTGTGCTTCTCAATCTTCCAAAAGTTTCAGGGAAGAGGAAATAGGCAACCAAATGGAATATTTTCCATTTATAACCCATCTCAGAATTATTATACTGACAAATTATCATCCTTAGTCTAGTTTTTCCAAAAGCAGTCCTGGTGGCATAATCCAAGAGGATCAGGAAATCTTTAAAACCATTAGCTCAGTTCAGGCTTTGTAGTAGTACTTATATGGCAAAGTGTCAAGACTTTTCTGAAGGTTCTCTGTTGGACTCCTCTCCCAAAATGTTCTGCTGTGAGTGACGGATCAGCAGAGCAGGGACACAGCTCAGGATGACACTGACTCTGCCTCCTCTCCCATGACACGAACTTTATCTGGTGAGGTGTGCTGCCACAGGGACCTACCCCAATCCCCTGGCAGACCCCGCTGTCACTGCCACGGGTGCCAGCACAGCACAAAGGGGGTGGCATTTCCTCCAAAGGTTAGGTGCTATCAAAGGAAACAAAATCAGGCATGTTGACACCGGTGAACTTTGCAAGAACAGAAAGAGCTTACACCATCCACTGCCTGCAGACAACATTTCTCACTTTCTCCTGAATCACGGCTTTCAGTCTGCTGGAATGAACGAGGATCCACTGCGGTTTGTCTGAGGCATGTGCCTCCTCACTAAATGCATGTTCTCCAAAACCCCTGTTCCTTTTGCTGTTTACACTGGTTATAACTGATATGCCAAAGAAACAAGCAGAAGGAATGCACTTGGGTCTTTGTCAGCTTATGGCAAAGAGTAAAGCAGGTGAATCAAACTGGTGAAAATGGTGTAATGAGGAGAAAAGGGTGTCATCAAAAAGGGTGTAATGAGGAGAAATTACTTTAATGGTAAGAAATACGATCACTATAACACAGCATATAAATTGTTTATTCTAGAGAAATAAGGGGAAATGTATCAGAGGATTTAATCTCTCTCTACACAGTAAAATTTACTAATATTTCAAACAACTTTGAACAACATACAGTGGAATAAGCACCCTAACATTAGAGTCAGTGGAGGTGAAAATGTCTGAGTGCAATACTTCTACTCACTTTGAAAACTCCTCTGTGCGTTATCTGTCTTTTAATTGCCTCGACTCTTTCTAACCGAGAGCAATCTGCCTATAGGACTGAAGGTCACGGCTTCAAAATGTTCTCAGCTTTGTGAGCCCTAGTTTTTAAAATTATTTTAGTATTAGATTTCAGAAATCATCTTACTCAGCCTTAGCTATCTAAAAGCCAAGTGTTCACACAGTTACCTCCTACAGTACCTAGAGGCAGGAGAGTTAGAGTGACTCATTGCAGCTTGTGTGAGCTTGAGACAGCTACAGCAGTGATTCTCTCCGCGTGGCTCTCTTCCTTCATCTCCTACAGAAGAAATGAATTCCAGCCTAAGTCTTTCATAAAAAAAATATTTCTGCTACCTTTACAGTCATTCAAAACAGAAACTATGATCACTTGGAAGAAATCACCACGAATATCTGCCTTCCAGATCCAGTATTACATAATCCCAAGTGAATGGCAGGGCTGGAGGTGCTCTGCTTATTCTCTCTCTGCAAGATTCAGTGCTCTGAGAGTCAACACATAGGCCTGCTACAACATCTGCCCTGATCCCCTCTGCCAGCCATTCTGTTCTAAATTTGTAAAAGGCAATAAAAATAACCCAAAGATAGTAACAAGTAAAACATCACCTCAGCACTTCTCCTACTAAAATAGGCACAAAATGCTGGTATGTGACAGGGATTTGGTCTGACCACTGCTTTGGTGGGATCACATCAACACCTGGGTATGGCTCCATAAACCCCTGGGGTACGGCCAGTGCAGTTCTGTCTCTCAGTAAGAAAACCCCAATCAACCTCAACCACACACCAAACAGCAGGGCGACGAAATTCAGTTTTATTTTCTTTGTCATTTACAAAGCAAAGAGGGGGTTTTCCATTCCCACCAATCTTGTTTTTGGATACCCTCTCAAAATGTTATTGCCATATGTCGTATGGATTCACCTTTCCTTCTCACTCTCCTGGTTGCGGCTGGTGTCGTGCTGACCCGCACGGTTTTGCAGTTGCCGTTTGTCTCTGTAATTCAACAGTTACTGGTTGATCCAGCTGAAAAGATTCAAGCTGCATCAACCAACCTCTCCCTTTCAAAAACAAAATTGCTATTAAGCCTTTCTCACCTTTTATCTTTTTCTCCCAATCTCAGGCCACAGTACGGCTAAAGGAAGAACAATTGCAGAAGGAGAAAATCCATACGAAGCTCACAAGTGCACGCAAGCCGTGGAACACAAACAGTGTGAGCCAGTCCACCACAGTCCCTGGGGAAGATTCCGACGCGTTCACTTGAGAATTCCCACCACGTAACATTTTTGTGATCGGAGGTGGAACATCCTGTTCCAGCTCCTCATTCTCCTTCCTGAACAACACCCGAAACAGAAAGCAACTAAAAAATTAACAGCAGTCTAATAACCCCATCCTACCTTAAAAAGCACGAAACCAAAAAAGCCAGTCATCGACCCATCATATAAAATCAGCATATGCCAATTTTTGCTTCATTGTACCAAATCTGATCTCATCTCTCACGGAACCCAGTACTTCTGAGATGTACAAATTAAAAGTGACTAGTCAGATACTTGCTCTTCTGGAAATAATTTAAAAACAAACAAACAAAATTAGTTACACTGAAATGAGTTCAAATGCTACAGAATTGATTTGGAATAACAAGTTATACAGATTTACCCACAAGCTTGTGACATCCGCTGGTCACAAAAATTCTAATTTATTAATAGAGCATTCTGTATTTGAGAAAGAAATGAGTCTAATTTTTAATTTTTTTTTTTTAGATCAGAAGAGAAGCAACGGAATTCAAGGTTCATATTTCAGCACAGAGTCTTCTAAACTAAATACCTGCATTAGATACAGATCTACACTCTTGACTTGCAGTATTTAAACCTGTCTGGTGGAAAATAAAGAATAAGTGGAATTTTTCATCAGGACTTTATCTTGATAAAAAGTCCTTTTTGCAGATATATTTGATATTCATTATGTTTCTGTAACAGCCTCTGCATGTCCAGTGTTATCAAAGCCCAGCAGAATCTTTTCATCTTAATAATACAAAAGTAGACTTTGTGTTCTCAACCCGATTCTCCTCAGATTATCAATATAAGAGGTTTGATTGACATAGGGAGAGGCAAACCAGTTCTGATTAAATCTGAGCTTTTCTTTGGGCTGGTCTCACAAGGAGAAAAGGTTCTCTATCTGTTATGACACATGTCAAGCTTTGTCTGGCCATCATCTTTTTTGTGGACCATTGGACTGTTGTTGGCAGGAATAAGTGCAGGTAGTCTGCAGGTGAGTTCTGCCTTTGTGGCTTTGATGAATTCCTTCAGTTTCTCAAGCAGACAGATTGTGTCTCTCACTCATTTTCAAAGGAGACAGCACTGAATGAGTTATTCAGCCCCACAAAAGAAAATTGACATGCTTGACATTACCCAACCAAATACATGGGATTTCATCAAAACACTAAAACAGCAGTTGCCTTCTACTGCTTTTAATTTTATTTCCATGTGATGTCCACTCTAATTATACATGAGTTTTGGAAGGTAATGATTCATCAGTTCCTAAAAAATTTCCCATACCATTTCAATTTTTTTGTTCCCTGTTAAAAGAAAGGTCCTCAGTAAATTTGGGAGCTCAGTCATTTAACCCTGAGTTTTAGCATTTGTGTTTTCTTTTTAGCATTTTAGATACAGGGAAATGGTCTACGAATGCAGTTTTATACTACATTTAAATGGAAAATGTAACAAAATGTATTATGTGAGTATTGTCAGGAATTATACTTTTGGAGTTTTGAGGGGAAAAAATACTATTTTATCAGAAATTTTGAGCAGTAATTTTGGAGTTTCAATAAAAAGAAATAAGGGAAACTAGCATATTAAAAAGAACATTAATTACATTAAGTAACAGGAAATGTCTGAAAAGCATTGAGTTATAAACAGTCATTCAACTGCAGAGGCATAAAAATGGTCTCCAATCACAAAAAAGAAAAGGCATCAATGTGAATTATATCCTTCAAATAATCATTAAAAATATTTGGTTTGCTCTGCTTTAAAGTTTTCCTATTTAAAAATAAATTTAATATATCTAATACAATTTTAAAATGTAATGCTTTTTCCCCCTTTTAAAATAAAAATAGGCTTATTCCTAAAGGGACTGCAGATGACCCAGGGAAGAGTTTTAACACAGAACACAGCAGCTTACTTTGAAGTATTCTCCACTTTGCCACGGAGAAAGAACAAACCCTTGAAACTTTTGATGTGTAAAAATGGATTGTGCATGAAGATTCTGTTTGTGGGACATGTACAGATTTCACTCAAGTGGTGAATGCCCTCGGAAAATAAAGCTCCAAAGGGGCTTTGTTTTTTCATGACAAAATTTCAGATTCTCTCATCTATCTCAAGAAAAATTATGTTCTTCATGAGTAAGATTAGTGCAGTTCATTGTGTGAAATTCCACAGTTATCATATATCCTCATGTGAATTTAATAAAGCTCAGCCTTAGCAGCTCTTGAAAAGCAGCCAAGCATTTGATTTGTTCTATTTCATATTTTTCATTTATATGCATCTTGCTCCCATCTGGAATAATAAAAACAAACAGTTCAAGGAGTTAATGTGTTAAAAAGGGGCAATGAAATAATGCAATATCCTCTGCCAACCCCCCTCTCCTAACTGGCTCTTTCATATCCATTTCAGAACTCATGTTGCCATTTCCTAATTCCTCAAAGACAGCCTGTAAGAGGATTGTCAGGACAGATGTTGGAGCCCTCACACAACTGAGCACAGGCTGTCTTAGCCATGTTCAGTGTTTCAAAGTCAAACTACTGTAACTAATAAATCATGCTTGGGAGCTGAAAGCAGATAACTGCACCACCGTATATCTTGTATACGGGAAGCATCAAAAGCCTTTTTTGCCTCCAATTACATTTTCCGGGTTTCACTGTTCCTGACAGAATCATTCTGTCGTTCCTGTCTGCTTTTAATATCCAACCTTTATGAGATAAGTTCCTAAAGAGGTTTGATGCACTCATTGTGAGTAAAACAATCGTAACTGTGTCAACTTCTCAGTGCTTTCACTACCACTAGATGAAATTCAAATAAATACTCACAACAGATTTATAAAATAAAGACAAATACAAAAGTTGATGAGACATACAAGTGAGCAGCAAAGAGGGTTCTTGGGGGTTCACCCCGAAAAGGCATACAAATCGATATATTTAGAGTATTTACAGCTATAAGTAATCCGAGTTCACTGGATATTTATACATGTGGGTAGCAGATTCATAAAGACAATTAAGATTCTGATTTCCACTGAAACATCTATATATTCTTGAGGACCCTAAAATATTAGAAGTCAACTGAACAAGGCCCAGAGAAAACTGATCTCAGTGAGCCTGGTTTTAAGTCCCATGATTGGAGGAGATGACTTTCACAGATCCCTCAGAACCCGAATCATTTTATGATTGCATGATCTGCAATCTTTAAGAATTCTGATGTAAGAAATAGATATATATTGTGTGACCCACTGACATATCTTAAGTGGTTACAATATATTGTCCCAGGAGGTTTGTACATCTGGTATTAATTACTTTGGTTATTATCACAGTGCTGTTGTCAAATGTCAAGCTGACACAACACCAAGCGCAAGATCTTACAAATGTCTGGATTCTTACACACCCCCCCACCACAGTTTCAGTATATTAACATAAATAGGAAAACACAGCAGTAGGAAAATCCTAAACCATACATTAAAGACAAGAAAACAAGAATCTCAGAGTGTTAGACCATATTTGGACTATTTTCCAACACGGAAGAACAAAGACAATATTTGATGGACAAGACGTGAAGTAACTTGGGTTAAAAGTTGGCCAAAGTGACGCTGCACAGAAGTGGTCTTACAATAAACCTGATGAAGAAAGGGACTGACCCATGAAAGATCATTTAGCAGGGACTGATTTACAACTTTGGCCGTACAAGTTTCTTAAAACACATTCATCAAATCCTCCAGGCTCTTGTTCTCGAAATCAGTAGGTTTGATGATTGCCCCATGTGTAAGCAAACACCAATCTGTTCATCCATGTTTTTTAAATTAGTCACAATGTCATTTTGCTAGATTAAAAATCTACTTCAGGCCGTTGAAAAATCCATTCAGCCTCATGCTTCTAAACAGCAGGAAATGTCTTTGAACACTGGCTTATAAAGAAAACAGGAAAAGATTTAGAAAATTACCTTATCTTTTTGTATATCTATCTATCTACTGACGTATAAGCTTCTACAATGTATAGAATAAGAGTTTAAAAGTAAGTATTCAGTGTGTCTAATGAGAGACTTCTGAAAAGTGTTAGATACCTGTATTTGGATAGTGTCGCTTACTGCTATTTGAAGGAGGAAAAACCAAGATTTTCTTGCGGGATTTTTGGTAAATCCATTGTTCCCACTCAGGTCTAGCAAATATAACAGATCAAGGTGACTCAGCACGGACTGTGAGCAGTGAATACAGCCATGCTGATCACTGCTGCTGATAACAATAGCTCCCACACCTTCACGAGCAGCAGCAGCTCTTAGCTGGAGCTCTCGCTGAGCTCTGAGTTCAACACGAGTTGGGAGAAACACTTCTTGTATAAATTGCGGTTGTTTGGGCTTCTAACTTTGAAATCAATAGCAATCAAAATCTCAGCAGGCTGGAGAAGTTGTTGCTTCCCTTCTGCTAAGCTTGAGAACATAATCCAATGTTTTCCTCCCCTCTTGAAGTTTTGTTTACAAATAGACTTATTTAAACAGAAAAGCCCTTTTCCACCTTCAGTTTGATTCCTTGGTGTGTTGGCTACAGATAGTTTCACGTTCAACACCTCCAAAAACAGAGACTTTGGAAAACAGAAGACAGAAGGTAGAAAATACTTAGGCTTTCATAGTGTATAATTCAAAATATCTGTACCTATGTGTTTAGGTAGTTATAATAACTGGGTACTAGCAAGCAAAAGCACTTCCTTTAAATTTATTTTAATGTATTTCAAGAAATAAAATGCAAAAAAATGTAGAAGGCAGTTACTGTCATACAAAAACTGTAATTTCATCTCAGATAAGTTTAAAAAAAAAAAGAAGTCAATCTTTTTGTACCATCTTTAGGAATGGAAACAGTGTCTTCCAGTTAAATAGCAAAGAAAACTGTACCATGTATTTTTCCAACTCTGAGTTACTTTTCTTCTTCACTTCCAGCTCCAAACACATTTGTTGTCAAAGAGAGGGAAACACAATTTCTAGCAATCTACTAAAATCAGTCAGCAATACAATAAAGACACCTTACCTTTCAATCCCACCTGATCTGAATCACTTTTCAACCCAGATATGAACACACAACCACGTGTTCACGTACACTCAAAGTTAGCAGCAGAATTCTGCTGCTTTTATCCATAATGAATCAACGCAAAAAAAATTAAGAAAATTGTCACAGTGTGACTCAAAACTGCATCTTCAAAGATTTCTGATGCGGCACTTAAGGTTTTGATTCAGGTTCTCACCGCAAGAATAATTATAGACTGAAAAAATCTTCCATTTCCCTCATCCCTTTCCATCCTAATTCGGCCTAAGTCCTGCATGTGGTCGTGAGCTTGTCCGTGCAGACACTGGCAAATTTGGCTGTCAGACAATCAGAATTTTGAGTAATTTCCAATTACTCAAACACCCTACAAATTCAAAGGAAAGGACTTTCCAAATTCCAGTCGCCTGTTTGAAGTTCACTTGCTTGTCTGAAGCACGCATGCCCAAGTGTCTGGAAAAGACCAGAATTTGCCCCCTGTTGGTTTCTTTTTCGTAGAAGAGAGGGAGAGAAAAACCATCAGCACACGGATGGTTTGGACCCAGAGCTAGGAAAAGTATTTTTGTGTGGGAAAACCTATGATTGGAGACTTTCAGATCACAGCCCAGAAGGAAACAGAGAACAGGAGCAGAGGGACCTTCATCCATCCAACAGCCATGGAACTCTTCTCTTGGGAAAGGGTGGAAACAGTGCTGAGAACAACAGACCCAAATTCAGCTCATAATTCTTAGCCGGAATTCAGCGATGAGAAATCAAACCTCATACCTCTGATGTCATCGTTCAGCTTTTATTGGAAAGAAGTGATTTCAGCTTGAATGAACACCTTCCTTGGAAATGAAAACACAAATGAATAAAACCTATTTAAAAGATTGCAAAAAGTCAATAGTGCCCCTGAAAAATTCCTGATATCACACTTAATATCCATCTCTATGCATATAAGTAACTGAATTTGATTTACATGTGTCTATTTATGAAACAAGCAGAAGCTCACAATTTGGAGAAAATACAAAAATGTCATTTTCACTACATTTTCAGTGGCAAAATTTAAGAATATGAGTCTATTTAGTAGAAAAAAAATCGTATTTTAGAATACTGATAGACAGGATTGGAATGAGTAAAATAACCCAGTGGAAGAATCATAGCACTAAATCTCAAAACTGCACTTTTCATGTTTGTATCCCAACCTCCAAATCACCAAGAGTCATTTTCTCACATATTGAGAACCCGGTACATTCTCAAAAGGGAAGACAAATCTTCCAAAAATCAAATATTGTGGCAGATTGAAATCCTTAGAGCCTGTCTATCTTTCACAGCAAGAGATATTGGGACAGGCACATATCTGCAGCTGCAGTCTGTGCAATATTTACTGCCAATAATCTCTGCTAATTGAACGTGTGATAAATGTGTGTGTACACCCTCATGCCCCTTATACACACATGCAAACAAAATGCATACAGAGACAGAGACAAACACTCACAATGCATGGAAACATCCTTGGAAAACGTGTTACTCTTGGGATTCCTGCTTAGATTCCTTGGGGAAAATTGTAGACCAAAGCAATGTACTGCTAAAGAGTACGAGGTTTTGAAAGAAGCATATTTCTTCATATTTCTTCTTGTGGTTCTACATGTGGTTCTTCTACATGTGGTTAAGCTATTTAATAATCATAGCTCCTAAACTGTGAAAAATACCAGTCTCTGTAGAGGCTTGATGATGTGCATGCATTAAGCAAACAGAGCAGAGGTGTATTTAAAAACAGTGCTTCTCCAGAAGGTATACAAAGATAATTGTCAAACAAAATTTATTTTAGAAATAGATAAATAAGACATAAAAGGAACAGTGCTCAGTAATTCAATATGAAAGCAAAAATATATATTCAAATTATTTGTTAAAAAGATTTTACAAATAATACGTAAGACCAGGATACACCATAAATATATGTTTTATGGTAAAATGGGAAATCGCTGGAAAAGTGTAACAAAAAAAACCCTGCAGCATTACAGTTTGTGTTAAAAATATAATTCTATTTACACGACAAACCAGCTTTATTCCTGACAGCCCCCTACTGCCCTTCTGAAGTCCCCCACTCAGTTAAACTCAGAAGGATTTGAATCCCCCAAAGTTCCTGGAGTGCCTCACTCGCTCTTAGGGGTGTTTGAGGTCGGGTGGGAGGGAGCTTTGGTAGACACACAAATCCGTCATAATTCCAGGCCTTGGCACCACGGCACTGGATGCAACCAGAACATCTGAGAGCCAGCCCTGGCTGCTGCGCTGGAGGGCTGCAAGCAGCCATGGGATCACTTCAATCTAAAACTGGATCAGCTACATCTAAAACTGGCAACAAATAGAGGAGTTTTCTTTTTGCTCAGCCCCGCTGGAACTGACCCAAAGCAGGCTCGAGGGCTTTCCCTACGGACACAGCCTGGCTGCTCTGGGGGCGAGGCAATCAGCTCCAGGGAAAAGGGGGAATTTCGTGAAGAGTTTATGCTGAGGTGACTGTAATAATTGCAGTCTGAACGATGATAAATGTATTGATATTCAAAAGAAAATATAATGAGTTGTCAAGTTCAAAAGTAACATTTGGTCAACTCAGTGATTTTTGCTCATAAAGTACTCTGACTTCTAAGCAGTCAGAAAAAAAATATTTCTGTAGGTGAAAACATTTGAGAAACAGAGTTGGTTCTAAAACACATGTACCTAGCCTTGACTCAGGATATTAATACTATTAAAAAAAAAAAGAAATAGAAATTTCTGACTGGCCTTCATCAGAGGAAAGTGTAGAAATTGATATCCAGCACACGCACATATTTGGTCAACAAATATTAGGCTTTCATGAGATTTTCATGAACCCATTCAACCATCAGGAGGAAATGAGCTCTGAACAAGTTTTATACCAGTCTATGAAAAAACAACTTTTTAAAAAGTGATACTTAGATGCAAGACAACAAAAACTGAAACAGAGAAAACACATGAAACTGAGCCACTTAAGAGGTTGCTGGCTTTCCCTTAGTGCATTTGGAAGATTATCATATTTGGCTGGGCTGACTCATGAGAGAACCAGAGGAGAGAGATTACTGATTTGGACCAACAGTTAAACCATGTGATGTACCTTTAATTTCATCCTTGTAACTTTAACAAATTTTAAAACTATCCTAGATTCTTTTATAATTACTTATTGGCAGACTAGAATGATAGGACAGATGTAATACCAGGAAAAAGTTAGAGCTTCAGCTAAGTTAAAAGCAAAGGAACTTGAAATGAAGTCTGTTTTTCTCTGAAAGCACATAATTGGCACATCTGGTACAAGAAAGGTACTTATCAAAGGTTCTCTTCATACTCAGTGTAAGAAAGTAGGCACTTCTAGAGGGTATGCAGTCCTAAAATCAAAATAACCTGCTACAGTCTATCTATGCCTTGTCACCCCCAGAGAAAAAAACTGAGGGCAACTACATGTTCACTTGAGATGACTAAATTACATTATCTCCACTCAGCATCCCTTGATTTAAAAATTAAAAAAAAGTTTCAATGTAAGCATTGAAATTATTTGGTGCTTCTCTGAATCCAACAATAAATTTATGTATAGGGATTTTCTCAAAAAGGAAATCCAACCCAGTTCTCGTAAGGAGAGACATCCAAAGACTCAAAGTAAAAACAGAAACTCAAAGTCTGTGAAATCATCCTGTCTGCCTGACAAACCACTCTGAACGAGGCCCAAGGGCTGTTACTCTCAAACATCACTGAATCCTCCCATCACCCACCTAGGAAGCACCTCCACAAACAACTGCAGCAGCAACAGGCAGGACCAGAGTTTGGGACACTAAACAGCACTTCTGGGATAAATCCCTCTCTGTGCTGGGAACGAGTTTTAAACTGGCTGAACTGTGGCACTGAGTCACTAAACGTCACTGCATGCCTCACCGCTGGAAGTGTCGGGGGTTTTTAGTTTGAAGCATAAATGCTGCAAGGCTGCAATAAATAGGAACAGCAAAACTGTCTCACAGATACATGAACTTCTTCCCAAGAAAATGATTCCATCATCGGAAATGAAAGGTTTTCTCTAACAGTCATAGCTATAATTATGCGATACAATATGCTAAATTACAATACGTACTTCATTATTAATAGAATTTATTTTACAGATCCAATAGCCAAATACACAGTTTTTTTTAAAAGAGCCAGATAGCAAATGTGGAGCAAACTATAGGCAACAGTCATGGTAGACATTCTGCAGTCCAAGAACTGAGGCAACGTGATTATTAAGTACAAGCCTATAAATATTTTTACATCAAACATACAGTAATGTGTAAGAACTCCATGTTGTAGTCTAATTCATGAATCGTTAATAACCTTTTCCTTTCAAAGAAAGTCCTATATACTGTATACATCCCAGTTAAAAGCAGTGTCTGTATTTCATTTTATTCTAGCAAACTAATATTACATGTCTTCATATAAGTGCAGAAAACAGGGTTCTTTATACTCCTTTGCTTCCTAAGAGATTTTGCATTGCATATGAATTCTAATATTATAGATGATACATATTAAGCATTACTCCCTAAAATGTGAGGCCATATACAAGAACTTGCAACCAACCTTCAAACAAAGCTATGATTCTCAAGTTTTATTTTGTAAATGAACCGTGCTAAATAACAAATGATAATATAAAAACTTTAATTAAAAAAAAAAAAAAAGAAACAACAAACAAAAAGCCAACCAACCAAAAAAAAAAGCTTTATAGAAGAATAATTGGGGAAAATAAAAAACAACAGTAGGCCATTTCCCCCCACCCCCCATGTGCTGGCTAACAGTGAAAAAATTATGTATACTATTTCCTATTTTATTACACTGAAAATCAAGCCACTGGATTTATGACTTCTTTTACTTTTAATAAAAATATTTCAAAAGGTTAAATGTTTGGCACCTCTTAAATAGACATTATCTAGACTTCAGCAAGCAAAATGCAAATTAAAGTTTCTTTTTAAAAGTTATGTGAATGCTTTCCAGTTATTTAAAAGGTGACCATTTATTACAAAATGTTGTGGATAAGAAAGCAGGAAGTTCTAGTTTTTCACTACTACTATTGTGCCTAGAAAATGAGAAAGCAGTGACTTGATCAATTCTATTTATGATCCATAGCAGCAATATCATCATTAAAAATATTATGGAATAGATATAAATAACACTTAATTCTTAACATGTATAATGGTGCTATAAGTGACAACAACCCATTTGTTTTTCTTTTAAATGCAGGGAGTATAAAGAACTTTACATTCTCTTTTTAACATATGAATAAAATTTATTGCTCCCTTTTAATATATTCATAGAAACAAAATTCCTAATTGTTCCAACTAAAATAAATAAGGAAAAAAATCTGGGACAAGAAGATGATTACAAGCAAAATAAATTTACCATAATCACCAACTGTGAAGAAGGATGGGTCACATTACTTTTTTTCTTAGCAAAACTACATTATAGAACACTATAGCACAACGTACTAAAATTTCTTTGTCTTTTCCTTTTAAAAAATTCTTGCCCTTGATACCTTTCAGTAGGGCAGCTTGAACAGTTCATCGTCACTTCCAAACCCCTCTGGAGATGAGACGATAAATTTCTTCGGCAACCAGAGACAGGACAAAGGGCTTTCTCGTGCTATTTCCTTGTTTTCATGTTTGCTGGCTTAACATCATTGAGTACACGTACGACTTCAGTACATAACATCAGCTGCGATGGCGTTCAGAGCTGGCAAACAGAGAAACAGCATGAGAAAAGCCCTTTCCTGCAGCATTTTCACCACAAATTGTCATGTTTGCTTCCAAATTTCTACCAAATCTCTACCATGTCAAGCACTGTGTGGTCTGAGACGTTCTAAGTAACCAACCATTTCTGGTGTGCGTGTGTTCCCAGCACAGGCAAAGATCCCTACACACATAGCACAAATACTGAGACAGAAGGAGCCA
Source organism: Gymnorhina tibicen (assembly GCA_013399875.1). Taxonomy (NCBI): domain Eukaryota; kingdom Metazoa; phylum Chordata; class Aves; order Passeriformes; family Artamidae; genus Gymnorhina; species Gymnorhina tibicen. The sequence continues at coordinate 1,839,785 of VXAZ01003489.1, forward strand.
CAGAAATAGCTTCTATGGATATTATTCTAAGTTTCTTACTCCTTTTTTTGCTTTATCCACTCAAACCCAAAGTGCTGTTGCAAGGTTAGAGCTGTCAGAAGGCTGCTGCACTACCTAGAACAGGTTCTACAGGGTTTTGGTGGACTTCATGCAAGAGCATCGTCCCTAAAAGCATAAAATATTTTTTATTTGAAGAATTATTTTACATCTTTAATCTACATTTATCATCAATGGGGTTAGTCCCAAAGATTCACAGAAATTAAGCCATTCTGATCAATTATTTCACAGAAAAGAGAGCACTATCAATACCACAGTCACCCAGACACCAGCCACTCACTGGTCAGGAAATTGCTATCCACTGCAGATTATTGAGTGCAATACCTTCTGGGAGAAAACAGGAAAATAATCAAGTGTGAAAATTAAACCACAGTTAGGTCAGACTTCATCGTTAGCAACAGTTTATAGCTAACTAAGACATTTGAAATAGCACAGTTGGGTCACAAGGAGGAAAGAGTAACCTTTTCAGTTATCCCACTGAAAGAAATGACGTGAAATGCACTTAATGTTTGAAAAATTACATCGCTTCTACCCCAAGGCAAGTGGCTACTGGAGAGGGAGTTGTGTGCCATTCTGGTTTGCACAAAAACCACTCAGCTGTTAATGTTGGAACCTCATTTACCAACTTCAGTATAAACTCAGTCAATGAGCTCTCACTGGGGAAAAAAAAAGTGCATTTGTTTGCTCAGGATTAGTTTGGGGCTTTTTTTGTCATATTCAAAATCATTCATTATTTCCTCACGCAAAACACAAATTTCTTTTTTACTCCTCCTCGTGCTCTGCTTTTGCCTTCCACTGTGAGGTACAGGGGGCACTTTGCAGATACCTTCCCCGTGCTTTTCTAGTGCAAGGTATTAAAAGAAAACACTGAAGATTTTCTACGAGTGTTGCACAGAGGAAAAGCATTTTCTTGATCAGCTTTACTTCAGTAGTGATGCACATTAAATAATTGCTTGCTAACTTTTGACTAGCACACTTTGACTCATATTTCAGTTAGAAATCCATTCTCCATATGCAAATTCCTTTTTTTTTTTTTTTTTGGTGAAATGTATACACATGGCAGCAGATCAGAACCACAAGCAAAATTACCAGTCAGAAAATTAAGGTAAAATAACGAGAATACTTAGAATCATAGTAATCAATTTTGAAATGGGTTTTAGGAAGGGCTTATACCAACAGCTATTTAGCTAAAATTTAGGAGAAAATGTTCTTTGAGTGTAATTTACTCTTCATCTGTCACTGCAAAACACCAGTACTGTGTCTATTTCACACCTCAGAAGCATCAGCCCTGCCTACTGATAATCACAGGATTCTAAATTAAACTCGCTGTTATTACACAAAACAAAAAATCCTGCAGCTAAAGATTCACGAACAGGTGAGTTTCAGAGCTATTATTTTCAGGAACAGTGCAATATTCCTTCAATTCACATCCTGAGCACACTGTTCTCAGAGTGAGTGGGAAGCTATAATGACATTTCGCCACATTTTAAATCAGAAAACCAAATATCCCATAACTGTAAGCAGGTCTAAGCAGGCAGTGATAGAATCACAGAACCGAGACAGCGGGGCCCCGAAATGCAATGTATTTTAAATGAGGTGTACTTCCCATTCAGATTTCTGTACGGAGTGTGATGTCTATCTCCATCAGCTCCTAACAAACCAGTTCAGCAGAGACCCCTGTGCCACCTGAAATTTCTATTTTAAGTGTGGGTGAGTTCACAGATGACAGAATCCCTCCCGCCGGCTGAACTCCACTAACGAAGATTTGCATCGGCGAACGCGGCAAAAATCAATCTCCACGCCTGTTCCCTCCCCCAGCAGCTTCCCAAACACGGTACAGTGTCCTGGCAGTGCAGCTCGATTCACTGACAGACCAGAGTCCGCGTGGAGGGAGGGAGAACCCCCCAAAAAAGCAGAGACTCACGGATGCAGGGCACCACTGCGCCTTCCAGCTCCTCCAGTGGGAGAGGAGCGGCTTCAATGGGCACTCACAGTTCCTCAGTAGCACCAAGCCAGGAAAAACTTGTCCTGAAGTTCAAGATGACAACCCAAACGATCACAGGACCCTTCCTGAGTGACCAGGTGTAAATTTGCAAAGCTTTCCCCTGTTCCTATTACTATTTTCCAATGCAAGGCACATACTTTCTTAGGAAAAGAAAGGGGCAAGAAGAATGAGAATGCATGGCAAGTTCTGAGGAATCTTTGCAGCATTACCTTCTTTGAATCAAGCTGCCACAGATAACACTGTGCTCTATAATTATGCATGTTTTGACTAGACAGGCTGATACCTAGACAGGCATTTGAAATGTCTGAATGTTGTTTTAAAGAACGTGAGCAAAGATTTCAGATTTTGAAATTGTGTTACATGAAAATGAGACTGAAGAAAACTCCTCTCCCTTCTTTTCATCATTGCCATGCAAATGCAAAGAGAATTAGAAGATTTGTGTCAGTATGGAGCACTTCACACAGGTTGCTCCCACTGAGGTGAATGTCAAAAATAACTGAGCTTTTACAAAGCTTGCAGACAAATACATTTTAAAGATGCTGTATGTTTCTGCACCAAAGGAAATTTCTGTGAGGCCCACAACGGCCAAAACAATGGAAATCTGATGACATGGAAAGTCAGTTTGGTTTTAGAACACTCCAGATATCCTAGTTTGAAAAACCGGATGAATAAGCCCCTTCACAATTTATCACTTGGCAAATCTCCTTTAAAAGAATTAACTCTACTACATCCCCCAAAAAAGCATGCTACTCTGAAGGTCTATTGTCACTGGTATTGATTCACTCCTCCTGGGTAACTTCAGAATTATATCAATACCTCTGCCCCTCGCTTTTTCTCACAGACAAATAGAGCAAAATTTGACCTCTCTCTTAGGGGACATTACATTAAGACCATACATTCCCTCTTCAGTTTCCTGTACTTTATGATTCAAAGTGTTCTCAGCTGCTTCAGGAGTCTCCAGTTGCCTCCCCATAAAAATTTCAGCTGTTGCACTGCTGTATTTATTTGCCCACATGACCACTAAAGAGATATTTTGGGTTTTTTTAGTAGAAAAACCTTTCCACCTTTGCTTGCATGCTTTTTGAGTACAACTGCTACAATGACTTTCTGTCATTTTATAGATCACTTAGACAAATTTAGCAGTAAAGCGAAGGCATAATTTCCTTTCTTTAAAGACCTGAATCAATACCATTCAGACAGACACAAAATTTAGAGCTTCCAAAGAAAACATATATTTTTAGCTGAAACACGATATTATTTCAAGTATCTGAGTAGAAAGTCTTGCATGGACAAAACTAACAATAGCTGAGATGTGCAGCCTGTAATGATATCAGTCCCCATTACAAACTGAAGAGACACTTCACAGTGAACAGAATCTTCTTCAGGCTCCTCCAGACAACTTTTGCGTTGTAAAAGAGCTGCACTATGGTAAAAGTGACAAATGATGATATTTTCCCCTCACATCAGGCATCTTCTTTTCACTTTTCAAACTAGCACATCTCTCTTTAATGGAGCTGCCTTTCGGTTCTCCAGCTTGTCCTAGAGTTTTCTGCAAATCCAGAGAGTGCCTGACACAAAATCGTCCTGAACCCCAAAAATCCGTAGGTCTCCGAGGCTGAGAGAGGTGGGACAGCACAGCAGCTGGAGCACTGTGCCTCAGGATTATTTGTATTTATATTTGTTTCTTCTTTTTACAGGCTAACAGAGACAACTCTCAAGTAGCCTGTCCTGACACACCTTCCAAAGCCCCACAGGAGATAAAATTATCCAGATTACAACACACAGAGCCAGGGTAGGAGTGAGACTGACTTTTAAAAGATCCATTGAGCTTTAGGAAATTCTTTACTCATTTTTACTTATCATGAAATACAATTTTCATTTCAAAGTCCAACACAACACAAAGGATTTCCTCTAATGGCCCAATTTACGTAAATAATGCATTACTGAAATTACTTATATTTAAGTTTTTGAAAAATGTGAATTCATGTGTTTGAAGGTAAATGCTCTTTCTAAGTTAGTGTAAAGGGCCATTGTGGTGATTAGTTACCCTTCCTCCACACAATGTGATCACTTTCATGCAGAAAAATATCCCTGAAAGAAGGATAGCTGTAATTTTAACAAAATCAGTACAAACGGTAACAGTAATCTCTTCTCTTATCTATTGAGCATATCATCCTAACAATGTGAGGTGCAGCTCTAGGAAGATAAGCTAATATCAGCTAGTGAGCATTAAAAAAACCCCACAGTTCTATTCTGCCTTTCCAGATAGGAACCCCCTGTCACAGACCTTTAAGGCACAGATAAAAGGAAACGCTCCTTTTCCCCAACCAACTGCTGCAGAAGAGAATTGCTTTCTATTCCACTTTCTAGGTTTTTTACTGCCATAGAAGGGACTTTGAGAGCCACGAGCTTGCTCCCTTTGTTAGCAGCATTACTGCACGACAAAGTGTGTTTCAGCAGACAACGGCAGAACCTTTTTGACTCACAGGAACTGTACCAGAACTCCATTGAAAAAAATCACTTAGATCAGGCCTACAAAAATGCTGAAAACAGCACTGCCCTCTCCTCAGTTATGGGAGTTCAAACACATGAACAAACTGGCAAGAGCCTTTTCTAATATGTAATTTAACACACTGAAATACATTGAATAAAAAATGCTATACATAGTGATATAGATTACCATACAAATCTGTGTTGGTGAAGGGAACAAAATATAATAAAACAAACAACATAGCCTAAAATTTTCAAAGATATGATGACTGTTCTGAATGAGAAGCTTTTCCTATGCATGTTGTTATCATTACAGTTGTAATCAAACAAAGCTCCCAGAAAAAAATTCAGCTGGAGGAAGAAATTTAACAGACTTAGTCATGCTGAGGATTTGTTCCCAAGGAATATATTAAGTTAAATCTATTATCAAATTAAAATATATTATCAATAATAAAATAAACACTCCTGAAGTATGTGTTACTTTAATGATTAATTCCTTGACCAACTAAAGCTTAACTAGAAAACTATCCCCAGTGAAAACTTTGTGATACTTGTGAAGAAAGAGAAGTAAACAGAAAAACAGAAAAGTTTTATTAAACTGTTCAGATTATGGATAAACACTAGATTCTATTTCCAGTGACTTAAAGCTTTTCTGTAGGGCTTTGAAGAATAAGGGATACTTTAGTTCCCAGTTTATTTTTAATTTTAAGCTGAGGATTCTCTAGACATTTCCTTTGTTGTGCTGCGTTTCTATGAAGCTAATACCTGGTTTATCAGGTAGAGCAGCAAATAAGTGAGATCAATTATGCTGATGCTTCTAATTTTTCCTTAACTGTGCCTGTCAGCTCTGTCATTCCACCAGATTTAATGCTCCTTCCAGTCTGAAAATGGCACTGAAACTCTCAGAGGAAAATCCTCGCCTGCTTCTGAGAGACCTTGAAGCAAAGCTACGCCCAAATGAAGGCTGCAATTCCAGACTCCATTAATATTAAGAACCACTTATGAGCTCCTGTAAAGCTTTATTGCTTTCCACCTGGCCTGGATTGCTTGGCTCCTCGAGCACGCCAGGCTGGAGAGGACAGTCCCACCGCCCTCCGAGCCTTCTGGGCTGCTCGAGGTCCTGCGGCGAGGCGGGAAGTGCCATGCTGCCATCTGCAGTCAGGATACCACCAGAGGGATCTCTGCCTGCTCAGTCTCCTCACACACAACGCTCTTTTTCCTTCTCATTTTCTCCCTTACCACTGAGGAAGCTCGAATTGTTTAGTTTACAGCGCCTCTATGGAATATGAACTTTCAGACTTCTACTCCTTGCAGGAGAATTTATCTTGCAGCGCTTCGAGCTAGAGTTATGGATTTGCAAAGTAAGGAGGGAAGGAGGAAGAAAGCACCTTAAAATTCCATTACCTGTCTGGTGTGTATGGGGCCTGGGGTCTTGAAGCCTCCTTGACAGCTGCATTCAGAAACACTGTAAGGGTCCGAGCTGCTGGATGAGCACTTGGAAAGTGAGTCACAGCCCACCACAAAGGTGTTATCTAGAGGCAATTCCTGAATGACATGGTGCTTCTTGGGGGGTACAGGAGTCTCGGGTTTAATTTGAAAGGTAGGCTGTGGAGAAGCAGACTTGTAGTGCTTTGCTAAGTCTGGGCTATCAGGTTTAAATGTGGTTGGTGTGGTGGCCCAGTTATATTTTCCCATAGTCTGTTCTTCTAGCTCTACGGGAATGTCTAAAGTGCCATTTATGTGCTCGTGGCCAGGATCATCAGGCTTAGATTCTTCAATAGTCACAAAGTTGAGGAGGAGACTTTTTGGAGAGCGCTTCTTCTTCTTCTTCTTTTTCTTGATCTGCCTATTCTCTTGGTTGGGGGAAACCCATTCCCCACTCTGCTTATTTTTTTGGACAACCTTGTGCCTGGGCGTCTGGCGGCACCGGACTAAAGCAGTAACAAAAATTACCAGAATAACTGTCATGGTGCCTGCAATAATGGCAATGATGATCTTGACATAATCATTGGTCTGCGGGGTTATCTCACCATCCCCAATGTTCTGGCCAACTGGAGTTTCCATGTTCCTACGCACCAGCTCTTGCACGTAGGAGCTGTTGGTGACCGTCTCGTTCACAAACAAGTGCACAAGAGCTATCGTGTAAAGAGACTCCGGCTGTCCCAGGTCATTCACTTTGATCACCAGTCTGTGCAAGCCATGATCTGATGCAATTACCTTCTCTTTCAAAGTAATATTGCCTGTTAATTGGTCAATGGTAAACAAGCCCCTGGAGTTCCCACCTATGATGCTATAGCGGAGCTCTGCGTTCATTCCCGTGTCATTATCAACTGCAAAGACTTTAGTGACTACAGACCCTGGGCTGGCTGACGTTGGGACCAACTCATAGGAATAATTAGATGAGGGAATAACGAAAACAGGCCTGTTATCATTTACATCAACAACATTGATGGTCACTTTGGCAGTTGAGGAACGCTGCAGTCTTCCTCCATCCACTGCTTTCACCTGGAAAGTGTATGACCCCTGCTGCTCCCTATCAAAGGTAATATTAGGTCTTATTACACCAGTAAGTGGATCTATAATGAAATTATCTCTACCATTTAAGATAGAGAGAGTGACCGCAGCATTGTCTCCCGCGTCAGCATCTGTAACTGTGATAAGCCCCACTGTGCCATACATGGGCAGGTTTTCTGGCACATAGAAATTATATTCATTATGTGTGAAAGCAGGGCTGTTATCATTCTGGTCCAGCACTGACACCGTCACGGTAGCATTGGTCTGCAAAGGTGGCATCCCATTATCCTTAGCCAGCACAGTGAAAGAGTACCTGTCTTGCTTTTCTCTGTCCAGCTTTCTCACTGCTGTCAGGATGCCTGTACGGCGGTCCAGGTTGAAAATTGGGGGTGCGTCGGAACCCAGGATGTAGCTGATCTCAGCATTCCGCCCGCTGTCGGCATCCGTAGCGCTGATCTTGGTTAGCTGAGTACCGGGAGCGTTGTTTTCAGGGATGGAAAGACCTATGATAGGCTGTGTGAAAACTGGGGCGTTGTCATTTTCATCTTTGATTTTGATCAGGAGCATTGCAGACTGGTTTAAGGGAGGCTTCCCTGAATCTGAAGCCACAATTTTGATGGCATATTCCCGTGTCGCTTCATAGTCTAGAAACGTGGCTGTCTCCAGGAGAAACTGGTTATCGAACACTGGTTTTAGCCTGAAAGGGACATCGTGGTCTGTAAAACAGGTAACTTTCCCATTCTGATCAGCATCCTTGTCCATCACCGTTATCAAGGCAATTTTTGTATTAAGAGGAGCCTTCTCAGACAAAAGCACTGTCCCATTCACCGGATTGATGATGTACCTCGTGTCTATTGACGGGACATTGTCGTTAATATCCGTGACATTCACAGTCACTGTAGCTCTCGATGGCGTTGAGCTGCCATCGCTTGCCAAAACAGTTAATTTGTGCACAGGAGACTCCTCCCTGTCCAGTGGTTCCCTGATGGTGATGAGGCCAGTGGTGTTATCGATGGCAAAGAGCCTTTTGGCCAGGCTGGAGATCTGATTGCTGAAATAGAAGTGGATTTGTGCATTTGAGCCCAGGTCTGCATCGGTGGCGTGGAGCTGGGAGACAGAGGTGCCCACTGGGGCATTTTCTGGCACGCTGACCTCGATGTCGTTCTCTTTGAACACCGGGCGGTTGTCGTTGACATCGGTCACCGTGACCTGCAGGATGGCAGTGCTGGACCTCGGGGGGCTCCCACCATCTTCAACCTTGATTTTCATCACATAGGTGTCCTTCTGCTCCCTGTCCAGGATCTGCTGGACAATCAGTTGAGGCCACTTATCTCCCTCAGGTGTCTCAGTTATGTCAAGACCAAATACATTTTGACCCTACAAGACACAGAAAGAACACGCTTTAGCTTGACAGTGTATTTAAACATCACATAATTTTTCTGAAATTGTCATGGAATATATATTTATACATATACTTTATACAGGAATATACATTTTTATATTTATCTTTATTTTTCAATATCTGATTCTGCTTTAAGCTTCAGAGACTTAAGAAAGCTTCAGAGCAAACATGGCAATAAACAGATACTCTAGAAAAAGAGGAAATGTGGAAGTGATGGTGATCTTTTTCATCCAGATTCTCTGTTTCTAAAGAAATATTATTAAATTCCTGGACAGATGTGATTCAGTTTTTCTATCGTATGAGTGAGTGTGGAAATGAGGAATGAAGCCGAAGTTCAGTCACTGGAGGACCTACACCAATATTCAATTTCAAGGAAACCAACAAAGATAAAGAATTATTTCTCCATTTGTGGAGCAACTCTGGACATGATCTGAGCATTAGCATAAAAAAAAAACAAAACATCATCATATAAAAAGTGCTTACTACATAATTCAGGTGTCAGATGATACAGACAAAACTAAGTCATAAGAGTTCATCTGAAATATATTTAAAAACGCATTAAAACTATTCCTGTATTCATCACTATATGTTTTATATTTCTAGTGGAAGTACAATCCCAGTGAAAAAAGAAAACCTATTTTCATTTCAAAAAATATCACAGAACTGTGAGATCAATTTGAAAATGATCAATATTTTTCATGGGATTTGTTGAACATCTCTGGAACTGTACCAAAATGCTCCATATATTGCACAAACACAGCTTTTTTTAAAAACACTAGTGCTGACAAATCTGCTAAAATAAATATTGGAATCTAGAATTAAATTCCGTCTCTCTTCTGCTGTCTCTTCAGACACACAGGAATTAAGAATATTGTCATTATCCTCTTTTCTCATATCTCACCACTTGGAGGAATGATGTTTTCCAGCCACATCTTCCATAAAGGCAGGGCTAGAATGCAGATAGCTAATGCTGAGTGCATGGGATGACCAGAAAAAAGAAGGTATAAATAAAATTGTGGACTAATTAGGACTTTCTTTTTATGTGTCATATTTGTAATAATTAACAACTGTTCCTTCTCTGCTTACTCTGCTCATCTTTCACCCTTACTCAGGTAACTGCCATAGAATCACAGATGGTTTGGGCTCCAAGGGACCTTAAAGATCCTCTCATTCCAATCCCTTGCCACAGGCAGGGACACCTTCCACTGGACCAGGTTCAGTTGTGTGCTAAACTGGTTTGAGACACTCCAGAACAAAGCAAAAGAAAATGTCCCCAGTGTTCAAGGTTCCTTATTTCTCATTAGTTGCAAAAGATTTGTATTCTCTGTATCTTGCTACCCACCATTAAGTGACTGCATTTATAGCTTCTATAGCCTCCTGAGTGAGGCTGGACTCTTTCATCGATTTGTTTTCTCAAAGCCAGATTTTGACCCTAACATAAGCAATCTTCTATTTCATGGGGCAGAACTATTCATCCACATATCCAAAATTACTGTGCCACTTGCTCAGCATTTGTGACAACATTAAGTTGTGACTGGGGACAGTACAAAGTAAACTGGAACACATTTTGAAGTAATAAAACAAATACAGATTTGGCTTCTTTAGCAGAAGGCATGAAAATATGAGTCCTGCAAATGGTTTCTAAATCAAGATACACATTTTGAACCAATTAGGGTAAATTTCAGAATGGTAATTCTATGCTGATAGGAAGCAGAGCGTGAGTTTCCTCTTCATATTCAATCTGGCTAGCAGTTATTTGCAATAAATTTCATAATTACTACAAAATTATAAATTATCTATTCTGTGCTTCAGCATAGATTCCAGAAGAAAGGAAGTAACAGAAGCCAGAGTAAAAGCAACCTGTCAGCTCTCTTTACTTCTTTATTTGCACACAAGTTGACAGATGGGCACCGATTATTCTGTCATTAGATCCCTCAACTACAACAAGAACTTCGCACAGACTTTGAATTCACGTGGCTGTACGTGTGTGTGCCCATCTCTGCTTTTCTTATCAGCTACGGGAGAGGGGTTTTTCATCACAGCATATGAGTTTGATATAAAATATGGTGCTTTAGCTCCCCATCACCAGCAGTGAGTGATTAGAGAACAGAAAAGAATGCAAAGATATCTTCCAAGTTCATTACTAACACTTGAATAATTTTCTGTGGAAAGAAATACTATCCATGTCTATTTCTTCCTATTCATTACAGGTTTAGACATCTTTTTAAACCACAGAAAAACCATTACAGAGAAGTAGACTGTCTCTTAATTCCAGCAAGACTATTTCACGTTGTTTAAGAGATAAGGTTAGGTGTGACAGGCTGCAAATTAACAAACACATTTTCTAAGAACAGATAGTTCTCACATTCTAAACACTCAAAAAAAAAAGATGAAACATTAATAAATATATTATAAATATCTAATTCTCTCCATTATGAGCAAAGACATTGAGAGCTAAAATGAGAAACAGGAAGAAAAACCTTCAGGATTAATTTCTTGATGTTGAAGTAAATGGCTCTAGATCATTAAAACTTCATTGAAGATAAAATTTCCATTAGGGTCAGATTTCTATATGGACCATGTCTCAGTCACCACGTTATCCCAGTGATCTGAAGGATTTGTTCACACTGGGAAGGGCATGAGTCCATGGGAGAAGCACAACAGATAATTAACAGTTACAGAGTACCTCTGGCCACTAAAATGACTGGTAGAAATAATTTGCTGCATCGATATCTCTACCCCAGAAGAATGGGAGTGAGAAATAAGAGAGATTGACTTTTTAAATTTAAAAAGACTGTTTAAGCACTAACTGTGGGAGGCAAGCCAAGATTATGCCCATGTCAGAGCCAGGATTAGCCTTGAAGCTGTTCTGACCCTGCTAACCAGATCCTTTATAAGTGCAGTAAAGAACTCTTTTACCTTATTCAATTTTCATAACAACCTTTTCCATGGATTTATGCACAGTCTCTCAAATAATGAAACTTCCGAGTCGAACACTCCCTACTGTATATTTACCTGGTCATTTGTAATGGATCCAAATGTCCTTTTCGGAGTTGTTTTGGGCTGTCATGTGAATAAAAAATTAGAGAGTATTTTAAAAATTGCAGCATTTAGGTGGTTTCATAAATACATAATCAATGACACATGGACACGTAGTGTGGTAAGCTAGAACAGCTTCTAAGTATTACAGACAGGACTGGATGTGACAAAGTGCACCAAAAGTCTACACACAGATATTGCAGTATCACAGCATTTCATCCCAGGATTTTGTTAAATCTGTGGGGTACTGACTGCCTGGACATTGTTGGGAAGAATGGGAAAAAATACCAGCTTCTGGTTAATGCTGATAACAGAGACACAGTCCAACGTGTTCAGAATACCCTGTGGACTTACACTTGCAGACCTGTAAGCTGGCAAAGGCAGGAATTTCTCAAAGAAGTGGGGAAGGGAAAGAACATTGTGCTAAATAATGATACAAACCCAACTGCTTGTGATACAGAGTACTCAAATTAAGAGAGGCTACCAGTGATTATTCCTTAAAACATCCAAATTATGTAACTGTGTGTCACAAGTATCCATTGTTAGCTGACAAAGGGGAGATCACCACTCGATCTTCATTCAAAAGAAGATTCTGAACCTCCAGAGAAAGCCACAGGAGCAGAGACAGCTCATTGTTTGGTGTCTGCAGCTTCACCCTACACTTATTATCAATACTTCATGCACTGCAAATGACAAACACATAATGTGATGGCTTTGGTTCAACTGAATTCTAAACAGAAGTCAAGGGCCAGGCTACATGCACAGCTCAGACTTTTACTAATATTCTACAGTAACTCAGTTCAATGGCTATTGCAACAAGCTAGAAGTACACATTTATTACATGTTAACAATCATCTTGAAAGTAAAAAGGCAGAAAAAGAAAAAAATAAAAGATTGGCTTCTCATCAGAAGGCAAGTCAGTAATTCATTGAAGTAATCACTTAATTAAAAACCTTTGGCTGAAATGTAGTTTTGAGTCCAAGGGACCCTAAAATCTTTTCAGAAAATCCAGAAAATAACGCATGTTTGCTATCTGCTGGTTATTTCACATGGAACAACACAGAAAATCTTTGCAGGATTTCTGCAGAACTACAAGATGGGTCCCAGACACTTTTTCCTTGCCTGTTTTTGTCAAGACATATGGAACTGCTCTGTAACTGTGCTACCAGCAGAGAAGAGAGTACAGCAGCACAACTTCAGTTCTTAACGCAGAAAAACAGATCACAGTTACACGGTGGACAACTTTTTCTATAAAAGCTGAAAACTAAACTTGCATTTTTCTTTCAGAGGTGCTACTTTGGTTGTGAAATTGTGAGTTGCCAAAGCCAAGTTAAAGCCTTAAACACAAAATATTCCACATGGTAGGTGATAATGGATCTATGTGTCCATAATGGGTGCATATGAATGCACTCAGATCCAAACCACCCTAAGTGGCGCAGCTCTAATAAAGGTCCCTTGTCTGCTGTTACTCACACAGTGTGCAATTTGCTGTCCATGCATTCTAGAAAATTACCATTTGTTGGACAGCTGTCCTGCTTAAAGTCTCCACAGTCACTCCTCTCATGACATCCCACAGCCTACAACCCAAAGTTACTGGAAATAAGTGTCATTAGTACCAGCAGTTACCTTATGAACTGAGTGCCAGAACTTCAAAGGAGAAAAATAACATTACAAAGGTAAGAATTTTTTATAATGCAGACCTCAGCAGATGTAGAGCTGCTTACAGATTTGAAACACTCTCTTTGTCAAAGCAATGCAGCCTTTTAATTTGTAGGCCATGATTCTTAAGACTTTTGTTCATTTTATGGTTTTCTGTCAGTGTCAGGCACTGTTTCCATTGGTTTCCTTTGAAGCAAGAAAAAAGTTCAGCTTGGAATAAACTGAAATTTCAGGTTCAGAACCACAGTAAAAATAGGACTTGGAAGCAGCCAATTATGCATAAACCTAAAGTGCATTTTCGGCATTCAGAATCCTAATTAGCTCCATTCCTACATAAAAGTTGAGGACATCATATTATTAGCAATGTCTATACCATAACTTGCTACTTTTCCATCTCCAATTACGTAAGAGCTCCTATAAATGGAAAACACTGCCAAAATTTCCTCTCCAGATACACAACCACACACAAAACTGCTCTTGTGCCATGAAGCAGGCAGCAAGCACAGCGCTGTGCTTGGGATCGATAGAACACAAGGACAATAATGAACCATCTCATGCTGGAAAAGAACAGTAAAAAGTACAACATAGAATGAAGAAGCGGACAATCAATGCATTTAACACTGATTTTCTGAAAAAGAAAAGAAAAGAAAAGAAAAGAAAAGAAAAAAAAAAAGCTAGGAGGTTTACCCAAACAGGAAATTACTTCCTTGGAAATATAAACTTAATGTTACCATAACAAAACTTAAACACTCCTAACAATCGCATTTCTGGAGTCTCCTTGAACTTCTCAGAATACTTGGTCCCTTCTTTAAGGAGTCTTTTTCAATCTTGTCATATTCAAACCATTGTCAACTTTATTTTCTAAGATAGATAGATATAAGGTAGGCATATTTTTTTCTGAGATGGAATATTTTTCGTCCTACTCAGTTCTTGGCATTCAGTTGTCAGACCACGTTTATTGATCACATTCACCTCCACTGAGGAGAAATAATTAGAGACAGGGAATACTATATTTTTAATTTATTTACTTTTTTTGCCACCCTAATTTCTTCAGTCTACACTTCAAGCAAGCCTGAAACTACATACTTTAAAAGTGTTAATATTTTTAACTACAAGCTTTACAAGGGAGAGAACAGGAAGAGCTGGAAATTGGCAACCCACATGCACTTCACATTTTCAAGACTGCACCAGGTTTCACGAGTAACTCTCTTTCCATAGCACATCTTTGGCCTTTGAAATGTTCTTTCAAGTTGAGTTGTTTGTAGGTTCTTAATTAAATCTAATTTATCTTTTCAAACATGGATGAAAATTCAACAAATAAGCAAACACAACCAAAACCTAAAACAAAACAGAAACCTGGATCTTTTATTCTAATAGAAATTCACTTCACCCACCTCTACAAACTAGGGTGGGAGTAATGGTGAACCACCATTGCTGCATTAACAGGACACAAAACTACCAAGAAACTGCTTTCAAGGAACTGGGCCATTATTTGAGTGGTCTTTCACAATGCACTGAAGACCTACAATTATACATTTCAGAAAAATATGCAGCTGCACCACAAAACTGTAAGAAATTTATGTTCACAACACTCCTGCTATATAAATAGTTGTAGAGTAACTGAAGATGGGAAATTGAAGTACAGAGACACTTTTATCAATTGTCCAAAGTTTGTAGCTGGTCTGAAAAAGGCAGCCATTTCTGAGTTACCAATCACGTTTAAAATGAAACTTTAAACTTTAGCAACTAACTGTTAGAAGGTAACTTTAGGAGCTAAACTTTAGAGTTTTAAACTTCAGGCAAAGCTCTTTCATTTAGAAACACTTTTACCAAAACAAGGGAGGTCAACAGCCGCAGGTAACAACCACGGAGGGAACCTCCCCTCTTAATCTCCTCCATTATGGTTGTTCAGAAATATTCACAGACATCCTACTGAACAAAAAGCTACATTTTCAACACCCTGAGGATATTCAGATTAAGGTATTAAACATGTTTGAGCTTTGCTCTGAATTCCCATGATAAAGCTCCAGACGTCTGGCTTGCCTTTCAGTATGTTTCTGCCTTTGGAGTCTCACTATAGATATATAATGAAGGGAAAAAAAAAAAAATAGGATTTATATCAGGCAACAATACATCCAACAAGTGAATTTTGATATTTGCATTATACAAGGTGACAGTTACATATTTGCTCTATTTCCTGGCTGAGAACAGGCACAGAACCGAGGATCCGCGAGAAAGAGAAATAAATGAGTACAAGCCTCCAACGCAGCGCTGTGCCTTTGGAGGGAAGCACTAACAATTCTGTACTGCTGCTCGGAACAGCTCCTAAATCACAACCTCATTTTGCCTCGACAGCCACAGGCGGTGCCTCAGCTCCCAGTGGCGCATTCGGAGCTCGGGGTGAGCGCTGCCGGTGTTGGCGCGGGGCGAACCCGGCCGTGCCCTCCCGCTCACAGCCTGCTCCGTGAGCACATCAGCACTGCCAGGCAGAGGGGATTCAAACTGACAGCCACTTGTGCACCAGAAAGCACAAACAACCCAGACAGTTCTGAAAATTCCTCTACTCCAAAGCAGGGGCTGTGCAGCATCCCCAGCTCGCAGTGATTTCAGTGGAAACCGGGGGTAATGGGTACATGTGGATTTGGTTTGTGGCTAGTGGGATAACAAAATATAAAATAGACTGAAATCCTTGTGCTTTGTTAAAAAGGAGCCCAAACATTTGCAGATCAACATTCATTAAATTAATGTATAGTTATTATCTCATTCCCTCTTATACATACATGCACACACAAATTCAATGTGTATGATACCTTTAAACACGTGGCACCTTCATTAAGACAAATCCATATTTTAACCTCTGATGCTGTTGCTTTTCCAACAAGTTGTTTAGCAAGATTGTCTTCTTTGACCTAAGACCCTTCCAAAACTAAAGTTCAGCTGGTAGCAAAATCACTGTATCTTCCCTTTATGCTTATATGTCTAGGAAAAATTGCTGCCAAAATTTTCATCTGAATAGCAGGAGCATCTCTCACACACACGGAACCCCCCACACCTCCAGAAACACAAGGACATTCTTTCATACGCAGGGACAGCACATTATTGTCCACGTGTCACTACTTTATGAACGTTGATTAAAAAATCCAGTCTCAATGGAGAAAATTCACAACCCATGTGGGCAAAAACATAACAGGATGAGAAAAAAACTCTAACAGAAAAGGGTTTACATCCTCCACTTGGAACAGATTTCCCCCAGCTTCCACAAGCAGGCTTTAGGAATTCTAGACCTGTCACAACTGCTGCAGAAATGACCTGATCATAAGCCTCTCTCAAGGCCTCCACTCTGCAGGGTTTTGTAAAAATCAAAATAGGAAAGAGTGTGTGCGTGTGACATTTAACTGCCACAGGATCAGTTTTGCTTTTGAAAGAAATAAAGCTATACTTTTTTGAGGAATGAAAACGTATCCTTTTTTTATTACTCTCAGAAAATAACAGTGAGGCTCCCATATTAAACTGTAAAAGTAGGTGACATATGCACGATGCCACTTCAGTGCACATGGGAAGATAATAAATAATACTGCAATTTCAGAGTAATAAATGGGAAACAGCAGCTGAGGAGACATACAGAGTGACAATCCTAAAAATAGTTCCAGAGACGCTGAATTCTGAAACTCAGTAAATACAAGTCTTTTCACCATACTGATCAAGGAGTGTAGGGGATAAAGCAAAAATGTATTTTATGGTGCAGGAAGAGAATTCTACTTCTTCCTCCTCCAGTGTTACTGACTTCTATTTATCTGACTCACTAGAACAAGAGCAAGATATAAAAAAAGAAAGATTTCCTTACTGTAAGGCAGCAACTCGAGTCTGAAAGTCAATTTGGAAAAGAAATCTCTTGCTACCTGTGTGTATTGAAAGTTCCAGCAAATAAATTGTCCTGACTTTCCAGTTAATGAGTTATATTCTGAGAAAATGTTTCTCTGTGAGCTTGGGATCAAAACTCTTAAAAGTGTATTTGATTTATACTTCAATATATAGTTTTACTCAAGAATATAGTCCTTTCTAAAAACAAAAATAAAATTCCAATTTCACTATAATTGAATACACTTGAGCTGTTTCTCGGTCTTAAAATCAGAGATGGAATTGATATAACTGATTTGCAAGAAAGAAAATAAATTTAAGAATATTAGAATGACATGTTTACAATGGAAACACCAAACACTCATCATTCCCCTCCAGCTTTTCTGCTCAGTTTTTGTTCACTGTTTATGTTCCCTAATAGCAGTTCAGCCATGAATATACACTGAAAATTATGGCTAATGGGCAGGGATTTTTCCTCCAAAAGCAAAAAAAAAAATCTAAGAAAACCATAAGGCCACAGAACACAATAAACCAATATTTAAGTGTGAAGGACACCAGCTTCAGAAGGTAAATACAACATCCATCTCCTGTTGCAAAGATCTGGATTAGTCCCACCAGGTAACGTGAATCCTCCAAAACCATGTGAACGGAGACAAACCCTCCCACAGCTCTTGGGGAAAAGCACAGAGTGGTTCATGTTAGGAGTAAAGCGAGTGATGGGGTGCATCTCCACAGCAAGGTTAATGCCAGAATAAATAACAGAGCCCAGGAGTTATTTAGAAATGTGGCTGCCCTCTCACAAGCTCTGCTATTCCAGAAAAAGCAAATCAAACAAACGGAGGTGTTTTCTGCCCAGTAACTCACATAACCCAAGTCAAAAGGAAAAACCAGGCTTTCCCAGGTCTGGGTCCACACAGAGTGCTTTCCTGAGGTGAATTCAATCACTGTCCTAAAACAGATGTTCCCAAATAACAGCTCACATATTGTTTGTGGTACAATAAATAGGCACACACAGAAATTGGACCTGGGGCCCTTCCTCGGCGAGGGATGTGAACAGCTTTGGGGCAGCTGACACGCTTTCAGCCAGGAAGGTGTCAGGGTGGCAAACAAGAACTGAAAACTCCCCCCAGACTCCTCCCAGCTGCTCCACTCTGATCATAACCCCCGGTGAAACACCCAGCACAGTGCCCAGAGCACTCAGCCAGCTTTGAGACACTTGCTAGCAAAGGCAGCATCTCTCAGCCACACGCAGGTTGGAACCAGGAAAAGGCTCGGGAGGAAGCACCCTCTGGGGATGGTAACATGCTCTGAATAATTCAATGTGAAGTTTAGCCTTCGTATTCTAAAAATGTGATGTAAACAACCAAATCTCCCAAACCAAAGCCATTAAAATATTTTGTCCTGAAATCCAGCAAAGATATATTAACTTATGTCCATCATCTGGGAAAATGGCCGTTAGCATGGAAAATAAAGCACAGCTCAAACAATTTAACTTAAACAGTCTTTAAACAATTTTCAACTTAGACACAAAGACCTAGTCCACCTTATTATTTTCTATTTCTTTATCCTAAAGGGTTTAGCATATTGTTAGGATTCTTGCATATTAAGTTACTAGGCTATGAACAATAACTCAATTTATTATGCTGATAAAGGAGTGAGATAAACAAACAGTTGATTCTGAATTCAAAAATTTAGTTGGACACGTTACTATTTTTAAAACACGCCTAGGATGTTCTATCAAATCCTACACCTGTCATTAGGCATCAGGTTCACAGACACTGAAGGAACACAAAACAAGTACCCTCCAAGACGGGATTGAGTCAATTTGCTCACAGAAATCTGCTCACTACCATAAAATAGGTTTCTGTTGTTACGTGGATCCACAATATAGAGCACTATCTTCAAATCCTCAGGTGACACCATAAAACTAAATTTTTTATGCCTTCTACCTACAGAGTCAAAGCTCTGCTTCCACACTCAATTAACTTTACTGGTAACATAAGAAGAGGCCTACTGTGGTTCTATGTGGAAGCACCCATTGTGAAATGTAAAATTAAGTGAAATCTGTTTTGAAATCCGGCGTTATGGCTTTTAACAAAATAGCAAACCTAAACTAAATTAGTGAAAGTGAGGATGACAGCTGAAGCCACGGAGCTTCCAAGAGGGCTAAGCATTATTAAAGTTTCTCCTTATTATGCTCTTAGGCACAATCTGATTAGTTCCAACAGCTGCCCAGCAGGAAAAGCCAACCCATCATTCCTCAGTAATACTCAGAGTAAAGCACCTCTTTAGCTCTCAGAGATGCCAGATCCAGGTACACACAGCACTGCAGCAGGAACTGCTGTCTCCTGATTTACAGTGATGCTCAATATTTCAAATGCAAATCATGTCAGAAGCTCCTGAACAACATAATATAAGCTACTAAAACCTTTCCTGATGGATAAACTTATTCCACCTGCAAGTATAAAAAGGAAAAAGAAAACTAAAAAGGGAAAAAAAATCCACTGTGCATAACTGTTAGTCAAGTCTTTGTTAGAGGCAATGAGTAACAAAAAAGGAATTTTCTTTGCTACCTTGCTTGTGAAATTCAGCAGCCTGAAGCATATGCTGTGCTGTGACAAATACGCAGTTGAACTTTAAAACAATATTCAAAATAGATTCTGAAATCAAATTCACTCCTGTTTGCAGGAACTATTTCAGTATTATCTGAATATTACAAGAGTGATGAGGAGACTGTTGGTTTTACCGTTTCTTCCAGTGCCCTGGATGTTAAGATAGGATTTCAACAGCCACAGACACACCACTGACTGTGAAAGGTTTCAAGCCTGGGACAGAAATTTTCAGCCAGCTAGAACCCTGAATCATACACTCCATCATCAAATAATTTTGAAGTTGTTATTAAAATTAATAAATAATAAGGAAGGATGTAAACCACACGGGTTTTAATTCCACAAAGGCAAATTCACTTCTGAAAAAGGCTTGACTTGGTAATTTTGTCTTCCAGTTCCTTAAAACAGGAAAACTTAGGAGAAAACCATATTCCTTAGCAGTGCAAAGTTTTCTACCACTGGGTAGCAGAACAAGTTCTGGTTGTATCTGTGGTCTTTGCTTCCCACCTTAGTGCAAGCATATATACATTTTAGATACAAACCAAATTAATTTTCTTTCTACTTAATGTAATACAATGGGCATGGATATTTATGAAAAATGTCTTTGCACAGTTCCTGATCCCCAGGAGCCTATAAAACTGTATACATTTTTAAGCTAAATAATAAAGTTGAATTCTTTTCTCTCTGCATCCAAAACCCATTTCAAAGACAGGGCCGTTTTCATAGTATAAGAATGCCACCAGTGGACTGATGGAAGCAGAAATTAAAGCAAGTGATCATCACACAATGTCACGTCCAAAACTTTGCCAATATACTGAACTCAAATTTTTAAATTTAGAATTTTTATAAAAGAGGTTCAAAATACAACTGGAGAAACTGCACATATGGGAAAAAAAAAAAAAAAACAGGAAAGAATATTAGAATCACCACTGCTGGGCAAGAAATCTGTGAGCCTCAAACCGGCAGCGATGCCTCAGCAAAAGCTCAGGAACAGCTTGGGAAAATATGCTCATGCTGTTCTTACAATCTCTCCCAAGCAGCTGCTATCAGATGTTGGAGAGAGATACAAGATCAGAGGAAACTCATTTTCATCCTGCAAGGCCATGCTTAGGTCGGGCCCAGAGATCTGTGCCTGCCCCTCCTCTTCCCCTGGTGAGGAACCCGCACGCTCTGAAAACAGAGACAAGCAAAGACTGAAAAGACCAAAGTCCAGTTCAGATGATAAATGAAGATGTCCAGCAAAGGTCATAACATCTTAACATAATGCACTTCAAAACACGAATAATAAAAATGTCAGAAGCAGGTATTAAACCAGATATTAAAACACACACGAACAGGTTTTTCTCCTTAGCTTTGCCAAAGGTCCGCTTAGACACTGAACCTCCTTGCCAAGAGCTCTGGATGACGCTGGCAGTTGAAGGTTTGAATTATTCAAATGGCAGGGTTTTATGAGGGAGGGACTGCACTACCTCAGAATTTAAAAATAAGCATTAATGTAGAACCCTACAGAGAAGGTAATCTGGAAACTTCAAGGAACTCATTCAAGTTCTGATACTGTACGAGCACAGTAAGTGCCTTGGATATTCATCCTGGACAAATACTTCATTTATGTAAAACATTGAAAAGTGTGAGACACTGGAAAGCAGGAAACCTCTATCAGTGTTCCAGGGTCTATTTTTAAGACTGACTTTCAAATTATGGTGTTCACAGTATTTCTTGGCTTTCCCAACCAAGTCCAATTCACAAAAACTCATATATAAGAGCCAGAGTAGTATTTTTGATAGTAGATGGGAAACAGGATGAGGAACAATATAGAAGTCACTCATTTGTTTATACCTTTAAATCTGCTGCAACAAATTATCTTGAAAAATCCCTAATGGAAACGAGGATAAAAATTATATGGCTGGGGTTAAAATGAAGAGGAAAATGTATTCTCCCAGTGAAAAACCTACATAATATCCCAGTCTGAAAAGCTCAGAGGAATATCCTGACTCAAAAGAAAAGAAAAAAAAAAAACAACCAGAAAATGTCAATTTGCTTGAAAAAGCAGAGAAAAAACTACAATTATTCGACTTTGGAACATCAGCAATAACCGAAGCAAGAACACATCACATTAATAGAGCCAGCAATTACAGCACAATGAGAGAAAAATGTATTTCAATACTGACAGCTGATGACTCAGAATTCATTCCTTTTAGCAATGTTTCTTTTTGTTTCTTCAGAATTGTCTGAAATAGTCTTTGCTACATGTCCCAGCTTCAAAAGCTCTATGGGACTTAAGTGTTCAGACCAATTATGTTTCTGGGTTAGAGAATATAAATTATTTTGCAATACACCTTTATTTCAGGAATAAAAATAACTGTACTAATGCAGTCAAGTGCCATGAACGGTAGCTGACACTTGATTTAAATATATTCTCTGATAGCTCTTTCCCCATGAAAGGAAGGAAAGTATTATACACAGTGTATTTGGGGGGAAACTAGCTACGATTATTTAAATCTTTATTACTAAAATCCAATATTAGAAAGCTAAAAGCAAAATCAAAATCAAGAACGCATTATTATCATAAAAGCTACTGTAATATTTTAATAGAGTATTTTATGACAACTTAAACCAGGAAAAACTGAAAAGACTTCTCCTATTTTCAAAACATATCCTAAAAATTGGAAGTCTCCAAATCTTCATCCCTCCCAAAAGAAGAGGTCTTAGAAAAGTGAGCTGGACAAAAGGAAAATCTTTTGCAATTAACATTCACCTTTTTTTTTGTTCTTTTCTTCACTCAACATTTTGAAAATAGCAGAATTTTTCTGTAACCTCATAAGTACCTGTGAAAAAAGACAGCTATTCCTTAATAAGTTGGAATTTTTAATTCTCAGAGTAACATTAGGATCTGCTGGAAACCTAATTTGAGGTTTCTCATGACAGCCATCCGAAATACAAGTAAGCCATGCATTGATGAATCCATTACCGTGAGTAAAGGAAGCAGAAAAAAACAATCCTTGCAAAATTATTCTGAAACAAGAATGACAATGGATCCAAAGAACTTTTACAGTACACGCAGTAACCATTAGTTGGTAATTCTTGTAGAACTTGTGATAATTGTTTTTAATTTGATCGAAAAAATAATGATCTTTAAATGTAATATATTTCATGCTTGGATGGTGACAGCTATTGCTGACTTTAGTAATAAGGTTCTTATTTAATAATTGAGTTTAGTGACAAACTTTTCCACAACAAAAGTTACCAAAAAAGCTTAAATCCCGTTGGATACATTGGTGATGACCAGTTTATCGAGCAGATGCAATAACATAATTTATAAATCAATGGTCTGGAATTCAGACACCTGTGTCAGGTCATTCTTTAAAGATAAAATAAGGGCCAGATAAAGACACTTGACTATGTAAAAATAATGCCTAACTCTAACAGCACCTAATTCTCACAGCATTTGAAAAAGGCTCCTACCTCTTTCTTTTGTGATGTGCAAAAATATGACACCCTTAAAATGTGGTAGATTTTGAGACAGTAGAAAGAGTAAGGGTGCAGCATAATCCGCCCTGAGTGCACTTTTGTTACCTTCCGTAACTTCACGTGGCATTGCATGTTTGCAGCTCCAACAGCACGCATCTGTGCAAACCAAAATATAATTTCATTTAGAAGGGGTATTTTAGTGCTTTTATTGTGGTTGTCCGTTGAGAGCATTATAGATCACGTAACTGGCAATTTCTTATAAACGACACCCTTGTTTTCTCGATGTCTGTTGGGAAAACGCTCCTGTCTCTGTGCTGCCATACACATGGAGTGTGTAAACAAACCCTCAGCCTCTCGTGCTCAGAAAGCATCCCCACATCTGTGCTAACCAGCAAACTGATCCGTCCGGACATCAGCAAAAGATAACGTTCAGCTCAGACAGATGAAGCGGAGCTCTGCGTTTGACAGATTTGTGCCTTGCAGCTTGAGTCTATCATCGTCTCCACTCGGAAACACGCTCAGTTATATATTATTGGTTCATGACAGCTAGTGCGAAAATCAGAGCCTCGAATGCAGAAAGAGACACCAGCTTGTCCCTCAGCCTAACTCACTGAACTCGCTGTGCCCGGAAGCAAGACTTTCTCCTCCAGTCCTCATTCAATCCCCAAAGGGACGTCAGGATAACGGAACCTGACAGTTTTACAGCAATAGTGCCATAAACCACCCTAAAGGAGCCTTGTATCAACCAACAAGAGGCAATTACCTTGACTCTTGACTCACTACCACCAGTCAGAAGCAGAGTTTTATCTCCTCACAGATACTAAGCCACAGTTGTAGGAATGCAAATCAGCTGTTTTTCCCTTTTAAAGCTCCAACCCAGTGACTTCTTCAGAACAATGTTCACAGATGACCACTTGTCTGTCCAGATGTCATGAGACAAATTATTACTGAGCAATATTTTTATTCTAGCAAAAAACCTTCTCTAAAGAATCATATACTTGATATTTTCGATAGCAAGAAAAATGGGTAAATGGGGTGGAGGATTTGGAAGAAGGTGGATTTTCGACTACAGCATAAAATAAGGAAAGTAGACTTATTATGCACAAAAACTTCAGCTGGTAATTAACCACATCTCGGGTGGAAAAGCACCCAGGGGGAACCATCCATGTGAAAAAGCTGAAGATGCGTTAACTTTAGCCAAAACATGGATCTTCTATTAGGAAACGGAAAAGGGAAAGGTGTTTTGGGTCTGACCTATTCCCCCACTGCCACTGTGGACTTCGGACAAAAGTACTCAGCATCACTGTCTGTGCTTAAAACACCCTCTCTTTTAAAGAGCAGCTAAAAATCACCTTAGAAAGACAACATGTCCAGCTCTCCCTGTTTATTACATTCCAAGCACTAGAGTGTGACCTTAGAGCTTGACCAGAGCACAACCCCAAAGCAAAAAAACTTTCTCCATCTATGTCTGAGCTCCCGACATCCATTAACTTCCCCTTCTATGCTGGCACACAAAACGGGTGAGAAGAAACGGTGCTGCCCCACAAATGTCTGCAGGGTAATCCATCCGAGACAGCCCAGGGAGGGTGGAAGTCAGCCTGTCCTGCCAAGTTGTGCTGGATGAGACCACGGAGTCATAGAGCAGGTGGGGTGGGAAGGGACCTCTGGAGATCCCCTGGTCCAACCCCTCCGATAAAGCAGCTGCACATGATCACATCCAGGTGGGGATTGAATTTTTCCAGAGGACTGTGAAGTAAGAAAAACAAACCATCCCCCTCTCCAAGCAGAAACTCAAAATCTGAGTCTAAGCTACATGACAATGAGAAGGAAAAGAAAGCCATAGTAATTTAAAAAAAAAAAACAACAACCTTCAAGTGCTTTCTTAATGTGCATCTTATTTTCACCTTGTCTACAAGCACTGTCACATCTAGGATGTGGTTTAACATAATTTCTCAGTTTTAGGTACCTAAGTACTATTACCTGTAACATCAATGTGAGTGTAATTTTATTTTTGTGGCAATTAGTCTTGAAATATCACTGAACAACCAGTATTTCCCCAATGAGAAGAAAGAAATACTGCAAAGTTATTGTTCTTATCTGATGAGGAAGTCAAGAAATCTCCTATCTGAATCATGTATTTTCCTGAGTGTATCTAAGTCTGTAAAACAAAAATTCTTGGAATCTTGAATAGCCATATTCCACAATTCAGCCATATTTCCCTTTCAAAATTTCTAGAAAGGGTTGTTAATAAAAAATGAAATCAGAAAGTGCAAGAATATTTTGCTATTAGAGGGTTACAATAAACTTACAAATAATTTTTGATTTGTAGAAAAATTAAGAAAAATTAAGATGAAATTCCGTAATTATATTAGTGCCTAACTACAACATTCAGTGAGACCTGACAGTATTCATAAATATCTGTTTACATGCAGAAAAAAAGTTCTGTCTTGGCAGTTTTTTCACAGAATGCAGATGTTGGTAACAACCACCCCAGGCTCCCTGTGACCTACTGAAAGGGCCAATACACCACTTCCTGTCCTCTCACGCTGCTGAGGCCACACGAAGAATCATCCACGTTAGTTTAGCCCACATTAATTCCAGGGTGGCTTGAGAGGAAAAGGGAGGGTGGCTGCTTCAGCTCCCTCTGGAAGGAGGGGCAGCATAAAAAAGGACAGGAGTGAGAGGCTCGAGCAGCTCGTGTTTGGGACACTGAAGCTGATGTGGTGAGCACCTGTGACAAGGAAATCGAACCCTGTGTCACTGTGCGCTGAGTTTATATGGACATTTACCATTCTCTCTTGCTTTTTCTCCACGTACTGAACCCCACAGTACTGGTGTAGCATTGTTGGCCTCCTCCACTGTTACAGCTTTTGACTTTCAAATTTGTATCCCTGCTTACAACAGGATTATCAACAAACATTTCATTATTATGGCTTTCTGATACGCATTTAACTGCAAATCTAGTCTCAGTCTATAATTTCAACTACCTTCCTAGATTTATTTCTACATAAAACACATCTTCCATTCCTGATCTTGACAGTGATATGAGTTACTTGATCCAAGACTGCTGTGAGGCTCAGAAATAGCCAGTTGCAAATATGAAATATGATGCTTGAAGTGTGATGAAGAACTGTGATTTCCATCTTCCATGGGTCATGGAATTGATAAACTGTATCAGAAAGAAGGGGATATCTTCTATTGAAAGGCATCACAAAGATGATCTAGAGCAGCAAGATGAAACTCTCCTCATCAGAGGCAAGACTGACATGTTGTGAGACTGAGCAGGAATCTATTTTGTCAGATTACAGAGGCATGAACTGACAGCTACAAGAGATTATTGTATTATTCTAGAAGGAATGCACCAGCTGATTCTGATAGGTAAATACAGCAAAATTACTGTGATAGGTAAGAGTAAGGGAACTATAACAGTGACACCAATCTGATTTCCCCCCAAACTGCAAGAGATTAAAGGAACAAACTATTAGCACACAGGATCAGCTCACAGAAGAAAATGCTCTGTTCCTGTTGCACCTCTGCAACTTCTAGCGTACGTGGTACACCTAGCTGACAAGAAATGCTAAGCAATCAATAAAAAAATCTTATTTAAAACGTGCACTTGTATGAATCCTTTTGGAAGCACACGTGACTCTCCATTACTGCACTTTGAGCTGGAATTCTATTCAAAACCTGTTCTGAACCAGCTCACCTTTTGAACATTTAGAACAAAGAAATGCTTCGCACTAAAATCTTTGCAATCAAAGCAGAGGCCTGTGACACCTATAAATATTAAGTGTATTAATCAGGTTACACTAAATATCAGCTTGTCTTGAGCTCAAATGGAAGTGTACTGGAACAGTGTAATCAACAACAGCACGTAGGTATTTGTGCCACCGTGGTGGCACTGCCTGACACAATGCACGTTTTATTTCAGTCTGTAAACAATGGGACTGCCCTGAAGAGGTGAACAAAGCCCTGCAAGCTGAGCTGCCCCCCAGGTTAAACCAGAACATTAGTATTTGTAGATTCATCCCCAATCAGATATCACTGTTTATTAAGGTTTCAATTCACAATTTGCTCTTGCATCCTACTGTTTTCACGTACTACTTCTATTTATGAATGCCCAGCTCTTTTTTCCCTATCATTTCCCATTTATACTTAAAGTTATCTCAACTGAGATAAAAATGGTTGGGTTTCCATCTGGCCATTTATTTCTTGTCTTAGCTGCGCCTTCTACCATCTCCTACCATCAGTGTTATGCCATCCTCTTCCCCAATCTAGCTCTTTCTCATTCTAAATGAATTTTCTTCTATTGTTAAATAACATCTGAGTTCCCCCTCTTCCCCTTGTTCGCAGCAAACCCTGTTTATCATGTGAAACCTTAATGTCACTCCCTCTATGGTCACCCTGGGGCATCTCAGCAGAGAAGCACAGTCTTTTATAATGCCATGCACAGCAGCTTTGGGGAACAGCAAGATGCTCTGCGTGACTGTCTCCTCTTTTCTATTAACAGCGAAACTGCTGCCGTTTTAGAGTTCATGTATTTCAAACAGGGTAGAGAAAATCAGAGACCCAGAAAGTTTTGAAGATGCAGTGCCATGAATCAGGTACATATAAAGAAGTTATTTTCTATTCAGGTACACCTTGATAAAATGCAGGCAGGCAAAAAATACTGAAGTGTTAATCAGTGTGGTAATTAAAGCACTGTCTTGTTTTAAATAAATCAAATCCTGCTTTACAAAGCTTCCACTGAATCCAAACTACAAGAATATATTTTATACAAAGTTTTGTTTTCTTCTGTTTTCTGGGGTTTAGTGAGAGGCAGGATATTAAAAAACCAAGTAAATATGTCATTTAGTTTAAAGACTTTATCATTTCTTATCTAGTTTGCAAAAGAAACCAAATACAAAAATGATATGCAACCTTTTCCACACCCTTGGAGAGGGGCAGTAAGGTAAGTGTAACAAATCGAGAAAATATTGTAACACATGGCTGTTACCTTCCGGAGAAGCTACAGAGCTGCTGAAAATGTGTTAAATACCCATAAACGACTCAGCTGAGTTCGTAGGGAGACGTTTACTCTTTGTTAGAATTTGTTACGGAAAAAGTCTCTATCTACCCATATTCAGGCAAAACGGGCCTGACTTCACACTGGCAATAAGCAAACCTTGGCTACATTTGTTTCAAAAGCGAAGTACAACTGAAAAGCTTTCTCTTCATTGCACGATTTGCCAATTTTTGATTACTTTCTGTCCAAAATACAGAGCAACACATTTCACTCTGTTGCTGCACATCCACCACAGCATCAGCTTTTCTGTTTCTGTGAAGGGATTTCCACATCTCATGACCTCCCGCTCCTCTGCCACCTCCAAGCTGCCCTGCCCATCCATTTCGTATCGGGTGCTTCCCGAAATTCCCCCCAGTGCCCCGTCAGCCCTGCCAGACCCATCCTGCTCAGAAGGCACAGCAGTTTCCCATGCTGTGCTCCCGCCCACCGTTTCTGTTTGCTGCTGTAAAAGGTCAACACCTCTCAGGAGCCAGAAGGTATCAGCATCTCCAGAGCACCAAGAACCAGAACAGGACACAAAGCGCAGCTGGGGAGGAAAGGCAAGGAAAAGCAGCATCGCCCTGGCGTGCCTGTCACCCTCCCTCTGGTATTTCAGCATTACCCACTCTTCCCTTTCTTCCTCACCTCCCCAGTCTTCCCCAGTGATGCATCTTTGTGCATCACAGAACCACAGAATGGGTTGGGTTGGAAGAGACCTTAAAAATCACCTGGTTCCACCCCCTGCCGTGGGCAGGGACACCTTCCACTGTCCCAGGCTGCTCCAAGCCCCGTCCAACCTGGCCTTGGACACTCCCAGGGACTCAGGGGCAGCCACAGCTGCTCTGGGCACCCTGTGCCAGGGCCTCCTCACCCTCACAGGGAAGAATTTCTTCCCGATATCCAATTTAAACCTGCTGTCTGTCAGAACAAAGCCCTTCCCCCTTGTCCTGTCTCTCCAGGCCTTGTCCCAAGTCCCACTCGAAGCCCCTTCAGGTACTGTAAAGCCTCAATGAGGTCACCTGGAGCCTTCTTTTCTCTAGGCTGAACAATCCCAATTCTTTCAGCCTTTCCTCATAGGAAAGGTGCTTAATCCCTCTAATTATCTTAATTATCTTCCTGGCCCTCCTCTGCTGTAGGAAATACATACTGGTTTGTCCTGCCTGCTCACCAGAATCCTTTATTTCTATTGGTTTTTTAAATCCATTTTATGATTACTTTTGATGTTAGCATTCTGAAAATTACCAGTAGAATAACATCTGGACATACTATTCCAAATGGTGACCGGCTGTTGTGAGCTCCTTTTTGGTTTTTACAGATCATTTCCAAGGTATGTGAAATTGCTGGCTCATTTAAAGGCAGTGGATCCATAACTCAAAAAAAAAAGCCTGACCAAGAGGCATTGAAGAGAAAAATACAATTGATTCTTTTAGAAGGTCTGCCTACAGGGCTGTGATGTCACAAATTATTTTGTTTGCAGCACATGTAGCACAAGATTTCAGAACTTGCAGTCCACACCAGTGTGTGTTTAACCTCACCACCTTTCTTTCCATTTGGCAAAAGCAGATTTTCAGAGGTACTTGAATAAACATGTAATAGGTCCTTTTTTCCCCTCCCCCAATTAAAAATTAAATAATTTGATATTTGAAAGTTAATTGCACATCTCTTGGTAAAAAACCTCTCAGGCAGACCATCTCACCTCGCACTGCATCTCCAGACAAGGCCTTGTGCCCTGCACTGCCTTTGGCAGAGCTGTAGGTTGGATTTCAGATGAGCTCCCACTCGTGTGACACAAATGTGCTACCCCTCTGCTGATCTGCTACATTCTGTCTCTGAGTGCACAGTCCAAACATAAGCTCACAAAACAAGACTGCTCGTGTGGTGATCTGAACTCTTGCTCATCAGGCCCAGGGACTCCTGGTTTTGCTGGTTTTTAGCTTTCCTTTTCCTACAATAACAGCCCTTTTCTCTCAGATAACTCACATTTCTCTCTTCAGACTGGGTACTATTTTGCTCTGTTTTGTGTCTAACCTTGGCTTCTTCACTATTTTCTACTCCTACTGTTATTTATTTAATATGCTGTTATTCATTCCCCAAAATCTCATTGAATGTGCCACATAAAGAAGACTCTGTCCTACGGGACGCTTCTGCTTAGCTATCTGAAAAAACCCCTAACAAAACCCACACACGCAGATATACCTGCTCCCCTATAACCTAGGATAAGTTTTAAAGAGCTTACTACAAAGACTTCAAATATTACAGCAAGTTCTTGGAAAGTTTTAAGTTCCTTGGCTGCACTGAGAGCAGACAGACATGTGTGGGACCTTTTTAAATTTTTTTTATTTTTTATAGCTAGCCAGAAATGCCCAGTGGGATGCAGTTTTCTGAAAGAGATTTTTATGTCTTTGTCACTCCTTGGTACTCACACTGCCACAGCTGCTTCAGGTTCCAAGCAATTTAAAAGAGCTAAAAGAAGGCAGAGCTTCGTTTTTATTAAATTGCTAGTAAGTACTGCTATCAGTGAATATCAGGTATCCAGTCAGCCAAGCAATACACTGGCCTATATAATCTACATTTTTCTGGCAGTAATGAGGGCCAGATTGGTTGCTGAGCAGCCAAACCACAAAACAGTTCCTTATTCCAAATCAAAGGAAGTGAGGGCACTTGCAGCTTCCCCCAGCAGTTTCAGGGTAAGTTTCTTTCCTGTTCTAAAGTTTATTTCAGTAAACCCAAACGAAAGCGATCATGCATTTAGCAATCCCACACTCTTGTTTATATAAACACCACCTTCACGTTATTCTTCTGTTCCCTCACCGCAGTTCCCCTGTTACTTGCTAGAAGGAGTGAAAGAAGCAAGAATATGAAATATCTGCTCTTACAAGGTCATTGGCACTGCTCTCCTTGCATCCATGCATATCTTGGACCTGCTCCTGCCCAGACATTACAAAGCTGCTTTGACAAATGGACTCTTTCACTCTGCAATAGCTCATCAATACACAGATGAGCATCACATCAGCTTCTGGGCGAAGTTCTACTGCTGAACTTCAACAGCCATGCAGGAGAGGCATTAAAAAAAGTCTCCATAAAAATGGGAGACATAAACCCAGCACAAAATACTGCCGCACTTGGCAGTGGCAATAAGAACATATTTTTAATGGTTCAAGAAGGCTGTCAGCTAAAGTGTACAAACACTTTGAATGCTGGTAGAGAGCTCGTGGAGACATGGATGTTTCATCACTTTCCTACACAAACACACATGTTCATAAGCATCTTCCCACAGAGTGAGCATACAATGCACCGGAATGCGCTCAGGGCTACAGATTCACGTTTCAACGTGGACCTGCACTGTACCACAACTGCAGTACAGTTTTTGGGTTTCTAATGGGTTGGTGAGGACTGGCAACATTTGTGAGAGGACAGTAACACAGACAGTAACGGAGAATGAAAGAAACCCACCTTGAGGAGCTCATAATGCTGGATACCATTCACCCCGATGTCCGGGTCGATGGCAGACGGGACAGAGTAGCGGGAATTAATGGCTGTGTTCTCAGGGATAGAGATGTTAATAACCGTCGAGGGGAAAAGGGGGGCGTTGTCATTTATATCCTCAATTAGGAATCTGATCTTGACCAGTCTGAAAACCTCGTCGGGCAGAACAGCCACCTCCACCTCGTAGAAGCAGCGGTTCTCGCTGAAGATGCCGGCGCACAGCTTCTCGCGGTCGATGCGGTTGGCGGCCGTGAAGATCTCCCCGGTGTTCTCCTCCACCCTCACCAGGGGCACGTCCCCAGTCTTGTAGACGAGCTTGAACTGCAGCGGGGAGGACAGGGGCACGTCCGGGTCCAGCGTTAGGTTGAGATCCTTGAGCAGATTGCCAATGAGGACATTTTCAGGCAGTTCTTCCCGCACGGTGTAATTCTTCTCCTGTGCGCCAGATTGGAACACAATGCAGGCCAACAAGACTGCCAAGAGGTAGGTTCCAGACAGCAAGTCCATCTCCAGAATGACTAATGAGTATTCGTGTAGAACACCAGGAGTAGCTGGAGAAAGGAAAAGGAAAATCCTTTAAAAGTCACAGAATATTGTGTTCCTAAATAGAGACACTAAAGGAGCACCTTTCCTACAGCAACAACATGAACTGTTTGGAAGCCTCATTAGTAAAGTCACATTTGACTTAATCCTTCCTAAATATGTATAAAATTTCTAGCACGGCTTTTTACTTGAAACTATTAACTGAACAGCAAGGTAAGAATTTTAGGGCTGGACCATACTGAAAGAAGAAATCCCTATTTCCAGCATGAGATTTTCCTTTGCTCCTTAGGAAAAGCTCTTCCTTTGATCTCTCTGCCACATTGTCCTCAATTTTTTTTGTTTCCTAAGAAAAAAGTAAGCAAGAAGTTTGCAAGCAACCATCTGCTGAGAACCAGATCTTTTTATACCTCTTGCTTGAATATGGGAATAGAAGAACAATTGTCTTAATTCTCCCCCAAGTTTTGCACTGACAAAATTATGTAATGTTTGTTATCAGTGACAAAGAAATCTGGGTATTTTTAATTCAGGAACTTAAACTGGCAAGGAAATGTTATTATCTAAATGGAGTCTGGTGAACTTCAGCCAACAACGTGTGGAAATCTGTCTAGTGAACTGTAAGAAATTTCATATAATTTTAAATTTGGTGATGCCTGTTCATAGTACTCTGGAATACCAATACCTATAAAGGGAGATAAAAACTTGTTCTGCACAGAGGAAAATTCTGTTCTTTTCAAGCTGGTTTCTGAATAATAATAACACATTCCCTCTCAAGACTGTTGACAACTTCAAGAAAGATGGAAGTGGAATGGGAGGACTTCCAGGTACCCACAGATATCCATGTAGCTGCACACAGCCCTCAGCCAAGAACTTTTAAGAGATAAATCACTTTCTTGAACTCCATGTATAGAATATTTGCCTAATCTTTACACAATTCTGCCATTCCAGAATTTAGGATCTTCTAGGATAGCATTTCTGTAAGGTAAATGTTCAACAGTTCCATGTAAAGTGATTTTTCTCGTAAATGAAATCTTAGCTCCCATCAGGTTAGCATCTGTTTCAAATATTCCTGTGCTAACACATCTACATTCTTTTCACTCTGCAGGTAAAAGCATAATTTTGTTTCCTGTCTCTTCTCATTTTATTCTCCCTGTCATAGCACAGATTGATTTACTCCTGCAGATCAAGTTGCAGTGGTTGAAGAAATTACTGAAGCCAGTAATTGCCTTCACCCGTTAGTTACTGCCTTTCAGCAGTGCCACTTGCAGGGTAATTTAGACTAAAACCTTTGATTTTGCAGTGAAACAGATTAGGAACAATTAATATTGCTATTCCATTTAAACACTGCGAACAGCTTTGGATTGGAAGCGAGTAACAGATAAAGAACATTCCAACTCGATCTGCGAGGTGGATCTCCCCACGTCAGCACAACTCAACCCGACAGCGTTTTCTGGCTTCGTGATTGTACAAAAGGAGCAAAGTGAACTAAAAATCCAGTGCAAGTCTCCACCCATGGAAAACGGCTTTGCTCCCCGAGTAACTCAATGAACCTGGAGGGGGTTGCTGACATGGGGAGAAGGGGACGTGCAGCTCATGTGGCACTGCAGCACCCACGGCATTCCAGGAACTCCCTGAATTTCTGGGCAGGACTTCAGGGATTCAGTGGCACAACATCCAAAGCAGCACCAACCAGGGCTCCAGAGCGAAGCAACAGTGTGGGACCAACAGCCTTTTATAAACCATTATAATACCACATGCTAAAAATGCAAATAAGGAAGTCATCAGGAGCTCCTGATTATCATTACTGGTAACACCAAGGTAGCAGCGTGAGCCCAATGAATAATGTGGTGATAGTGTACAAGTGTATTAGTTTGGCTGTTATAATTTTATTTATTAACTGTCTTATATTTCTTTAAATGCAGCTCCAGCAATTGCCACCCCTCTGAAATAACTGCCCACGTACATTCAACCTGCAGAGAGCCCTTATTTCAGGAAAGCACATCTTTGCATCCATTTTTACTGACAAAAATATATTTGCGTTGTTTCCTATGGAAAACAGAAATAAAAATGTATGGGTTACAGTGAAAAGTTGATATTTAAAGGTGGCCTGAAAATATTTCAGAATGGTTGCATGCTTTGTGCACGCCATAAAGCACTATTTTGCCACTTCTTCCTCTCTATTACAAATTAAAATGAAAAATAACACAACAGGAGTAAAAAACCCTTCAAATCCTGATGTTTATAGAATAATATCTTCAATTTACATTTCTGAGTGGAGGAAATGAAAAAAACCCAACAACAACCATAAATATACACCAAATTCTAGCCCCTATCCCAAATTCTTCTGTGACAATACTGATGCAAGTATCTTACAAATTATAATAATATAAAAATATTGTATAGACAGGTATATAAATCTTCCAAACAAATACATTAAAAAATAGTAATTTTTTTTTACAAAGCAGTATGAGGATGAGTATATAAATGAAACAATCTAAAAAGTTCATCAACAACATTCCTGAATCAGCTCTGAAAGCTGAGATTATAGCAGGAGATACTTCATATTAAAACTAAATTACAAGCCTTTAACCCCAGTTTTATCTGCAGTTCAGTTTCCAGAAATTATAAAATAACAACAGCAGGACTCAAAGAGTTTTGTAAGGAAAACTGCGGGGTGGAACTTGGCATTACATTCTATGCATATTTTTACTTACTTTAAATAAAATTTGAACCACTCCATTGAAATTCTTTTTGTGTCATAGTAAAGAAAATACTTTGAAGCATGAAAAAGCAGCACAGCACAATTATAAACCACGTTAGATAAATGCTAACATGACTTTTTGTGGTGTCTTTTGCTGTCACAGATTTTCCTGAATGACTAAAGGGTATAGACATGTAATAGACAGTGTTAGTTTAGCAGGAAAAAACAACCAACAATGGCTTACAACGCTTGAACTTCTGTACAATACACTGTTCTTTTAAATTGTTTTTTTTTTTCCTTTCAAAATAATTCTAGTAATAGTTTTGAAGCTCTGTTCCAGAGCTGTAGGCCTTTAAGGAGAAAAAATCCCAATGTGACACAAGTTTTCTGCTTGGATATAGAGTAGAATATCTTATGTTGTGAGGAAAGTGTTGTTCTTCCAGAATCCTATTTATAAAGTCATAGCTGTGCATCGCCTGTCATTTGTGCCATAGCACTGATAGGGATACTATGGCAACAGCAATGCAAAGAACAGGAGCAAGAGGCACTTTCTAGCAACCAAAGACATTTATGAAATCAGTTTTCCAGACTGGAACACTGAGGAAACACAAAAATACAGAAGGCTGAATAGAGCAGTCCAAGTCTAAAGGACCTTTCATAGGTTCCAGCACTCACTCACACTTTTAAGGCGGTAAAAAAAAAAAAAAACAAAACCAAAAAAAAAAAAAATTGTTTAACAGAAGGTAACATGAAGCTTGCCAAGCCATTTTCCCAGCTTTCAAGAGAATGCATTGATGTCTGTGCTGTTGACTTCCCAACTAGGAAGGCAAATGGCCCAGATGGACAAGATGGAGGGGAGGAGGGGAAAAAAAAGTTGAAACTTGCTTTTCTTCATCTGCCTGTCTGTGCACTCAAATATACCTGCTTTTTTGCCCAATATACCAAATATTAATGGTGTCATTTAAATATTATCACTGTTCATTATCATCTTCATTTAGCAGCTGTCAAATCACACCTTGAAAAGCAGAGAGGATATAAAACCTGCAACCACCTAAAGGAGCAGGATGCGAAGGTAGAATCTAAATCTGTTCTTTATACGCCAGGCTCCATCTGGTCCCACGTGAGGGAGAACTCCTTAAACGTACTACAGAACTTGCTATTTCTTCCTTAAGAGAATCTCAGAAAAGTAGTAAAGGGGGTAAAAGGGTTCAGGTGTCCACTTCAGATTAGAAAAACAACACTATTTCTTGATACTTGGATTCAGATTTGAAGTAGAGTAGAACAAATAAGCTGTGGTGTTATTTTGTAACTGCCATATCAAGTTCAAAGTAAAAGGTGTCATATTTTAAAAAAACAGGAATATTGAAGTCCAAAGCTACATCAGCATATAATTGTTGATATCATAGTAGAGAAAAAATCCTGAAAATATCACTCCCATTCTTATCTTTATATTCCTGAACCTATTTTAATTACTTGGACAAATTTAGCTAGCATACCACACTTATTCAATATCGTATCCTTTTCATTTGCTGCTAATCCACCGTGGGCTCCTTAAATAGGAGTATTTAAATCCCTGTATTAAAATGGTGTTCCTCAGAGCGAAAGATCCCCACGACACAGCTCCATCTGTCAGTCAATACCGTGATTATAATGTTATTTCACTGACGAGAGAGCTATTTGCAATTCTTCCACTTCACTGGGGCTCCCTCCAAAGTGCCCACTGACAATTCAGCAGCTCTGCACCGAATTTTGAATTCTTGGACCATGCTGATACGGATTTCAGCTTTATCCCAAAGTGGGAACTTCTTGCTGCTGCGGATTTTTAGTGTTTGGGGTTTTGGTTGTGGGACTGGGGTTTTTTGGTTTGCCATGAGCTGCACACAGCAAGGATTGGGGTTTTTTGGTTTGCCATGAGCTGCACACAGCAAGGTCTCCCCTTTGCCAGCACACAGCCCGGGTTTCATTTAAGGAATGGGCTGGGTTTGATGGGGCTCCTTCCTAAAAAAGTAGAGACTTTACTTTAGGTATTTTGCAGGTTTTGATGACAATAAGAAACACCACAAAGCTGTTGCCTGACAGAAATCCCTCTCATATTTTTTAAGGCACAAATGCCAACAACCAACCTGAACTCACTGTCACGCTCCATAGTGTTTCAAACATAAATTATTTGCAGCCATCAATATTTATCCACAGGATCCACTCCCTACACAGGATATTTCATTATCATATTCAAAGAAAAAGACCTACCTCAAAGAGAAACAGACAATTTGTTATATTATCAAGGCTTTCAAATTCATTCCCTCATATGATTTTACTCTAAATCCACTAAGGGACTGATTTATTCTTTGATCTATTTTTTATGAGCGTGATGGTACTGACTTCAATGAGGTTTCTTTAATTTGATTTTTCTTCAGTGATGAACAAAATGAAACTGGAAATTCTTATCACCAGGAGAAAACATCACCCCACATCCATTTAAGTCAACAAAAGAATTAAGTAAGTGAGAGGTACAGCTTGCTTACAGTTGCATGCTCTCCTGATTCAGTCTTCACTGCTTTAAAAATAGAGTATTTCTAGTTCTTTTTATTACTTTTCCATCACAGGGGGTAAGAAATGCTCTTCACTTGAGGAAATAAAAAGTTAATGACCAAAACACAGGTCCTTCAAGCCACGTGAAGAAGCAGCAAAGGTGTGGAAAACAAGCAACTGATAAATTCTTAGACAGAATTCTTTATTCCTGATAGTAATCTGCAACTAATAGGAAGAGTTGATTAAAACTTGTATCAAAATGCTGGAAACAGTGAACAGAATTATAAATACACAACAGGCAGCGAGCATGCTGAACAAATTAAACTCAATCACATTGATACATGGCATAAGGAGTAATTTATTTTAATTGTTGCAAATTAATCCCTTTAAAGCTGAAGCCCCTTTTTTACTAGAAGAGCCAGTACAGTCTGCATTTGGGAAAATGCATCTAGCAGCCACTCAGGAAATACTTTAAAAATATCCTGTAACTTATTTCAGAGACCTGTGAGAATATGCAGTGTCAAATTTATTTCTATACCAGTGACACTAGGAAATGGTCCTGCTTTTAGCAATGGAACATTTTTGCTTTGGAGCTGCATAAAAGCTAAAGGTAGAGAACAGAAATCTTGGAAAAAACCTGAAAGTCTCTCTCATAAGCATGGCTATGTCCATTTTCTTAGAAAGAAATAGTGGGATGCCTGAACAAATAAAAAAGGAAAAAAAAAAGAGTAAAAAGCACCAAAATAATCAAACCACATCCAACACCAAACCCCCTATAAAGTTGCAGAACATTACAACTCCCAAGTGAACACCACATTGCTCTGCAAATTCAAATATATATTCACTATAATTCAATGGCTGACTTTTAAAAACATTACAAAACCTCAAGTTGTTAATGGCATGATTCATAATGCCATTTTCTTTGCATTTTGTTTGCGTGCTGGTACTACATGAATACATTTTACCAATCAAGTGAAAATTGCTCCGGTTTGGTACTCGAGAATCTGTTCATGCCTCAAATCTGAAAACTAAATCTCTGCTAAAACAAACAAAAGGAAATTCATCTATGAACCAAGAGAATACGGTACCACAATAAGAAACTATGTGAAACCACATATGTGGCTGTTGGATGCACTCCAACGTAAAACACATTTTTATTTGTTTAAAAAATGAAAGTCAATCTGATTTCAGTCATTTGTGTCAAATCCTTTGGAATGGCAATTGTCAAGATCACCTGTTTCATACATAATGCATTTCGCTTTGCTGCCTCGCTGCCGGATAATAACTTCCATTGCTCACTGGTAACATCCACATTTCAGAGTGCCTACTGAACAATTCCAGTAGCTGTGAATCGGGGCAGGGATGCTGCTCACAGCTGAGTGTTACATGGTCCTGCTTATTCCAAACACAATTCTGCCACGAGTCCAGGCATACACATCCCCTGGATCCCAGAGGAGCAGGAATCTGTCACCTTCTTCCAACCCCTTCAGTTCCACACACACAGATGAGGTAACCACAGTAACTTAACTTCTCATTTAACCACTTGTGAGAGCAGAGAGCACTGTCCCCAAAGTTTCTAGAAAGAAACACAGAAACTAAATATATTTCTATTTTTCTTTTTTAAAAAAAGCCATGACTTCAAACAAAAAATCTTTTTATATTCTGTAAATATTGTTAAACTCAGGACATCTGGAATTCTGCACTAGTTGCACCCAATTCCTGAAGGAGCAAAAAGTTCTCCTGGGTACCAGAATACATATATTAGACTCCAAAATGATGTCTAAACTTTGCTATTTTCATCAGTTTCTCTTTGCCTTAGCAGAGCACATCCAAAAACCAGCAGGTTTTTTATCCAGTAGCAGCATAGCTGCTCATTCTCATATGGGATTTTTTGTTCTTCTTAAAGATATCTTGAATGCAAATTAAAATCAAACTATAAGGTGCTAGTCAAGAGCTTAAAACATCAAATACACCATAAATTGCATATTCTATACCTTAGCATCCATCTCACCAATTAACAGCCCGGTCACCACATCCGCCCAAAGTTGTCACACGCAACATACGGATACCATACATGAGAATATGTCTTTATAAATCATAAACTCAACTCTGGAGACTCCAAGAGTACCATGAACTTCCCAACTAATTGCACATCTTGGAAGGAATTTTCTCATAATTTATGGATGGGCCCTGAGCAGGGAAGCAATCAACACATTTTTTAGTTAACTGGCCCTATCTAAATGCACCACATGAATAAAACATGGCAGTGTGCAATAAAAAACTCCTAAGAGAAGGTGTTTGGAGAGGAAGGCTTTTCCAAGGACAGAACAAAACCACTGGAAGAGCACTTATATCAGAATACAACCCAAAAGCAGGCAATGAGCAAATGCCTCTCCCCTTCCTGCCCTGTGGCAGGATGGTTCTTCCTGCCTGCCCTGTCATGGTCAGGGGCTTCTCACTCTCTCCATGACCCTCAGACGGTTCCTAGGAAAAGCATTTATGTTTTGTTCCATGAACACAAACACAAAGCCATCATCTTTAGCCATGGAAGCCTTGGGATGGGAATTGCTGCCTGCCAGTGGCAGCTCCTCAGCTGGTGGCCTCAGCCTCCTCGCCCCTGATCCTGTCGGGATCACCCCGACACCATCTCCTGATAAATAACAAAAATACTTCTTTAATTTTATAGTTTATAGTTGCAAAAATGTAAAGTCTTTTCCTCTGTTACCTTAAAAACTAAAATGACACTGGAATCATTCCACTGTTCTGGTGAAACAGTTTCTGGTGCACAGCACCTCCCATCCTGACAGATCCCCAAACTGCTGCAGAGATTGCAAACACATGGATTGCTTCTCAAAGCAAATTCTGTGCCAGGAGAATTCTACACTGAAGTGATTCCAAAACAGGGATTGAAAACTAAATTATCCCATGGAGATGATGGAGCAGAGCTGTTTGACTTAGGAGAAAGCAGCTACCAAAAATCAGTCAAACCACTTGCACAAAAAATAGTCAGCAAAAAGAGTCACAAAATTGGATGGAACAGAATTATAAGGATACTTTAAAATGTGTTACAGCAGTTTGATGTGCAAGGCCTGATTCTTTAAATTTTGTTTTACCTGTATAGTAAATATGGTTTAAGAAGTGGTGGTTCTGGTCAACAATTAAATTGATTCAAAGCCCACTGAAACCAGTGGCATCTTCTCCAGGGCTTACAACGTTTGCTGGAACTGTAGTTCTGGAAATGGGATTCCTTAACTTAAGCATAAAGTTACTTCACCTACACACTTTAACAACAGACCTTTATTAAATATTTGCACAGACTGTTATGTGTCAGCATTAACGCTTAATTTTAGATTGTATTACAAAGGTCAGGCCAGATCAGAACGAACCAAGCTCTTGAAGTCTGTCATGGTAAAGCTGCTGCTTAACAAGCTCAGAAAACCTGATTTTTAATGTTTTGCCCAGAGCCATAAAGTTCATAAAGACACTGCAGCTCCTTCCTAGACTGTACTCAAATAATGGGAAACGTGTTTTTTGCATTTCTTCCCTGCCTCCTCACTGAATCCTGCCAACAATTAAGTTTCTGCAAGGTTGACAAAATGTTTCTGGCTGGAAATCTACATTTCTGTTGACTCTGTGTGGCCAACTCACTGCCAGTGACCTCCGGACATGAGTGATATGCAGAGACCCAGGCTTGTAATGGAGAACAGAGAAGTTTGGGATATTTGGGATGCTATTTCCCATCCATTCTCCTTCTTCTGACATAGTGCAGCAGGATAAACAGCTTCAAAGGGTGTAACTAATAATGAGAGCAGGGTGCATCTGTATATTGGAGAACTGTAGGTCACCATGCTCATGGGAAAGCTTTTACAAGTCCTATTGAAGCACATTTTCCCACCCAGTGTCACGGGGCCTTGATGTATTTCATCATCACTGGTACACTACCCAGGCCATTTTTTAACAAAATCACATATTAGCTCTTGAAAGCAGAAATTAATTGAGGAGAAATCTTAAAGGACTAATGTGAATGATGATTCAAGTTATTGAAGTATAGACATATATTCTTCTTCCTCTCTTTTGTGCAAAAGTCATGTCCCTACTCCACAAACCCAAGTGAAAAAACTAATTTTGCATATAAATGGAGTGACTTCTCCACTTGATAACAGCTTATGATTTAGCTGTTAAGTCAGAAGAGTACAAAAAATACCACAAAACACATACCAGTCTATTGGCTGAAATAATTACAACACAGAGAACTTTTGAATAACTTGGTCTTTTATTAAATACTGTATCATTTGTAAGTTTTATCATGCTTCACATTTTGGTTACTTTGCCTGTTTCAGGCAACTAAAGTTGACCCAAGATATTTTGATTATTTCTGGAAATTAGACATTTGTATTAGGGTTGTAATAGAAATGTCAGGCAAACACAACTAATAGACTTTACATCAGCTAATTATACCTCCAAATCCAAGACCTGCCAAGAAAATTGATGTTTTCCTTTATATGCAGAGGTTGTTTTGAATCTCTTAAACAAGATCAACACAAGTGACACAAGGACATAATTATATGTTGCTTCACAAGATGGAAGAACAACAGTGACAAGATTAACTGCTCCATCAATTACTGGTATGAGAAGCAGAAATATTGATTTGTGATTAAATGAATAGAGAAAATAATAACATTTCAAACCTTTAGCATCTGATGATGTGTCAGTCAGAAGTCCTAATGATTTCCAGTAAAATAACACCTCAGAACTTACAAAATTCACATCCTGTGTAGTAAAGAAAGTTTTTTGTTCTAAGATCTATTAGGGTTCCAGTTGTGTGGAATATAAGGTATCTATCAAATGCACCACAGCAAATTTCCCTAAGACAAAGTTCTGTTCAGGCATGGAAACTGGAAGCATTAAAGTGCTGTGGTGTTGAAAAGAAGACACAATTCCTGTTGCAACTTCATGGTGCTAGTCCCGTGTATACTGTGAAGTATTACAAGACATATTGATTTTTTCAAATGTACCAGTACATAAAAA
Organism: Gymnorhina tibicen; assembly: GCA_013399875.1. Classification (NCBI taxonomy): domain Eukaryota; kingdom Metazoa; phylum Chordata; class Aves; order Passeriformes; family Artamidae; genus Gymnorhina; species Gymnorhina tibicen. The sequence goes on from VXAZ01003489.1 coordinate 1,882,214, forward strand.
GAGTGCCTTAAGTTTGCAGATCTATTTTCCTAATAAAATTCCGCTGTATTTTATGTGATGCAGTACATCACACCTATTTTCTGATATCCAGGGATGATGAATTCCTAGAGGCAGTCTAACATCTCACAGTGATATTCCTCTATGCATCAGTAATTTGTTCACTGCTTCTCCTACAAGCATTAGTGACAGGATATTTGTGTGCGTGTGTGTGCCACATAGCACAGATTTTTTGTCTCTTTTTGGCAGAGTTTGAGGAGGCATTTTATTTCTCAGTGCACAGTGTGGATGGATGCTGCACTGCTTTAAATGGAGAATCGTTCTCTGTAACCTGAGGGATCCTGCCAAGTCTGCCTTCTTTGAAATCAATTCAAGAGATTCATGCTCAGACTTGGCTGGAGTGTGGAGGAATACACTTTTTGATCAAATCACAAAACAACGAGTTCTTATAGTTCCTCTTCTATTGGGATGCAATGTTTTCTTGGAGGAAAAAAACCCATTAGACATTTTCTTGGAACACACTATATTGTGCCATATATTCGCTGGTGTGTTTTACTCAGAATAAAGGACACAAATATCAGGTTGAAATGTCTTTCCTGTCCTAGAAAAATATGATCAGTTACCTGAATCCATTGTTTAAATTCGTGTGATTTCAGGAGAAAACGGAACAAGTAATTGCACAAGCCACACAATGCCCTTTCCTGTACAATTAGGAATCAGTGCAATGGGGCTTTCTCTTCTTTGTTCATTTATCTGGCTTATAACAGAGACATTAGGGGAATTCAGTTGAAAAATGTGTGCAAGATAAATTTCCAAGCTGATGACTGCAATAGCGTTGTGTGGAATGCAGATTATGTTCCATCCCTTGGTTCAGACACATCCTCCTCACATGGTCTCTGCAGAACAGCAAAAATTTGCACCCTTCCTGAGCACTAATATGTTAGAGTTCTGCCAATGGTAGATAAAATGATCTTTCCAATCTCAGCCATCTCATTAGTCTTGCATTTGACCCAAAATAAAGAAGCTCAGTAATCATATTGAAATCATTCTGTGGTTAATTCCTTTAGCCGTTCAATTCAACAGCAAAACTATTTTAATGAAAGCTTGTTATTGAAATTATTATTTCATTACATTTCAAATAAATAAAATATCTTTTTTAAAGTTCAATATCCAAAGCTCAAACTGAGTAATCACCACACATCGTCTTCTACTGACACTAACAAGAGTCACAGACCAACAAATGAAAACTTCAAAATTGTTGAAAACCACAGTTTAACATGGTTTGTACCAGCACAGGACTCAGGTGGCAACGCTCAGGAACCACAGGTCTTGTCCAGCCTTCAGTCTCTCCAAAACAAACCAAACCAACAACAACAAGCCAGCAAGGTGTTGCTTTGCTTACTGCTCTTAATTCTGGTTTTCTGCAGATCAGATTGAGTACAACTAATTCCTGGAACAGCAGCTTTTATATTCGCCCCTTAGAAACTACAAATAATACTGATCCTTTTCATGTTTCTGAGCATAATACACCAAACCATCGGGGTGCCAAAACAAATGCTGAACTATATTGCACTTGTCAGTTTTTACCTTCCCTCAAAGGAACTAAGAGCTGATGATTTAGAGAATGTACAGGTCAGTGTCCCACCTTTAGTGGGAAACTTTGCTATTTTGTCTAAATATTGTCTGCAAGACAAGAACAGAACAATTGTGCGCTCAGTTGGTTTCAGGTAGGTTACTGTACCTGCAGACTTCCACGTGGTTGTAACTTGGCGTCAGACAGTTTAAATGCCTCACCCTCTATTAGAAATTAAAGGTGCATTTTTATTTAATCATTTTTCATGCAGTGCTTTTGCAAATTGTCTGCAGAATGCTTCATTACGATGTTTTAGCAAGCAGGCCACCTAGTGCCTGACAATAACAAGTACTCTGCAACGACCTGAAGTGTTCACAAGGAGTAACACCACTTACTCACCTGGACAGCAAAACCACGCTGCCAAGCTAAAACTGCAAAAATAATAGAGAAGTCCCCCTTGCTTCCAAGCAGAATAGTGACAGTTTCCTTTAACAATCTTAAATGTGGAATAGATACACATCTTTGTCTTGTTAAGAAAATTACAGTTCTCTAAGAATTCATTTTGTAGGTAATCCAGCTACTTACAAGATTTCAATTATTGCAGTCTCTTGCTGAAAAAATAAATGCCAGTCTTTTTTTATTAAAAGGTTCTTCCCCCCAGAGGGTGCTGGGCACTGTCCAGGCTCCCCAGGGAACGGGCACGGCCCCGAGGCTGCCAGAGCTCCAGGAGCATTTGGACAGCACTGCTAGGGATGCCCAGGGTGGGGTTGTTGGGGTGTCTGGGCAGAGCCAGGAGCTGGGCTGGATCATCCTTGTGGGTCCCTTCTGGCTCAGCACATTCTGTGATTCTGTGATTTCCCATTATTCCCCAACACACATAATTTCTAATTCAATATAACGAAATTAAGAACAATGCCATATCTTAAAGAGTGTGAATGGCACATGTGGTAGTACTGTCACAAGAGCTATTTCCTCCTAATTCATTTGTATTTTAGAATCCAATTCGGTGTCTTTTAAGATTGTTGGCTAAGTTTCTATAAACATCAAGAGATACAGTGCCTATTAAGCTTTCTGTTTCATCTTGGCGATATACTGCTTCTCTCTATACTGGAATGAAAATTCAATAATCTCAAGAAGCGGGCAATAGTCCCTTAAAGTAAAAAAGACTGCTCCTTTCTTTACTCAAACTTAAATTATCCTCAGTGCTTTCCTCAGAATAGTAAGATTTTAAGCCCACGGAAAGGCTGTGTTCAAAGGTATCAGAAGATACTGGAAATATTTTCTTATTCAGATTCTACAGACTAATTTTCAAATATCCTCATTTGACATATGCCCATGAAAGTAAGTCAGATCACAAATAGCTTAGTCAGAACCAGTGGTTTGGTGCCCCCGAACTTCAGTGGAATTTGGGCTCCCACAGCATTGGGAAATGTGTCTCCAACGCTGCATATCTCATCCAGTGCTCTTAAAGCCAAAGTTAAAAATTTTTTTCAAAACCCTATTTACTCTGGAAAGCATAATACTCTGAATCCCCTGGTTCAATTTATAAACTTATTTAGGATTTATGTGTCTACAGATATGTGTGTATACATACAGTGCTTATATGGAAAAGAAATAACGAAAAGCATTCAGTGAAATAAACTTCTTCCAAGCATTAAAGCAAAATTTAATAGAACATGCCCACTATTTACAAAACTGCTCAAGATAATAGTTAGAGATTTTCTTTGCCCAAGATACTGAACTCTGTAGGCAACTGTGACCACAGAACTGTCCAAAACTCTCCAACACCATTTACATTGCACTGCACTTCCTACTGATGAGATTTACTTTGATGGGCGTTTATATTTACAAAACAAACAACCAAACAAAAATCCAGGCCAAGGTGTAGCATCTGCCTAGAGCAGGAATTAAATTCTGAATGTGTTTCAAAGAAAATAATCTTCTCCTCTGTGATAAATTAATGCTCCCACATGCCAAATTTCAATTAAATATTTAGATGCACAACAATAAAATTCCCCTGTAGCCTTTTCTGAGCTTTTTGGAGTTTCAGTGGGAGAGGTCTCATCCTTTCTGAAACATTATAGTTTTATTACCCATATCTTGATATCTGCTAGTCAGGTATTAGAAGGACAAAGGACACTCCATCCATACCCCTTGGATTACTTCTCCTTTTGTGATCTGAAAGGCATCACACCTCCTCAAACACTAATAACAGGAAAAACGCCAAACCAGCCAGAAAAAATTGAGCAAATATTTAATGCCTGCCCCAAAGAATCTGGTGACTGTGTGACAGAGCCAGGAACGTCTGGGATAATTTAAAAGAGAGTACATGAACAAGATCATGACATGAGCACTAATCTCACCCATGGTGGATTTCTAGTTGCATATGAATGTCATATATGAAATCAGTATTTCTCAAAACAACCCAATCCAATACCAACATGCTGGAGTGAGAGAGCATTCCCACTATGGTCATTGGTCTCTCATGGGGACATCATAATATAAGGATTATAAGGATTAATTTTCAGGTTTGTTGGAGCTGCTGAAGCTGACAGAATTTTCACTTTTTCCAGTCTTGAAGAATCAATTATGTAGCAGGATGCAAAGAGCGGAAATGCTGGCTGCAAGAATGGCTGCACCACCAATGCTGCTCGTCCTTTCCTGCCTAGCAGTTTTCCTTCTCTCGGAGTGACAACTGTAAATGAACTTAATCTAAGTACATGTTAGAGGACCTGTGACTGGTTGTTGTCATCAGTGTGTAACATCCCCTGGGTGACAGGTTCTCTCACTCTGCTGAGTGCTCATGCATATTGACAAGGACGCTGCCTGCCAAAAATGACAATACAGTGCAGTACTTCTTTAGCTGTAGCTCGCCTTCTAGGCTGCTGCACACTGCCACAGGACAGTCTGCTCACTCACACTCCTCTGCAGTTCCTACACCAGCTGCATTATTTCAGGTCCTTAAGATTCCGGATCCTTCCCCGGAAAACTAAATTTTTTCTCCAATACAACTGAAGGGACTTAAAAGGGAGCGAAGTCGTGCATAACAAGGCATGTCCTATTACCAGACTAATCTACAAGGCTCTGTCTTTATTCTCTCTATCTTCAGCACAAGTCCAGAGTAGAAACAGAAACAAAAGGGTTTGGTTTCCTCACGGACTCCAGTAAGCTGGGGGGGACAATGGAATTGGCTGTTGGAATTCCAACATTGGCATCTACTGCAGGGCTGAGCAGCACAGGCTGCTGCGAGCGAGGGGGAAAATGACAGAGTATCTCTGGAACCCATCGAGTCCTGCAGCTAAACACTGCCATTATTTGCAAAGTGTTTAATCATTTATAATTCTTCTATTTGAGGAAATGGCCAATAGTATTAGCCATGCAAGCCTCTGTGGGCTAATGTAATTAGTCTTATGCATTTTAAGACCAGATAGAATGGTATTAGAAAGAATGGAGGACTATCTTAATTGGATGATGGCAAAATCCCTCTAAGCACTATGGTTGTCTCCTGTGCTCAAAATCCTCTAAAAAGTTCATAGATTTCAATTGTTTTCTGCAGCAACAGTATTTCTATCTAAATTATATTAAATGTGTCAGCTCATTTCCAGAGCAAAAATGATAAAAGCACATTCAACTTCAGCAAAGCTGATCACTTTAAAGAAAAATATAAGATAATTAAAAGCTGTTACAACTGACAATACAACACTGCAGCTTCAAAATTCTTCCCTAATTACAGCTGCTAACTTTTAATAGCAACTGTAACAGTGAGTCAGATTTGACATTACAATAGCATCCCAACCTCTTATTTGGGAGAAAGGCTCTTGAGGAAAATACAATTACAAGGTGAGCACATCCAGCCAAGACCATTGCAAGTTTTGAAAAGCCAGTGATTGCTTTCATTTTTAGTCTTGGTGAGAAACCTGGATTAGTTCCCCTTTGTTTGAATGCAGTCCTTTTAAAACGTTGAATGTAACCAAGTGGAGCTGATTCCCAAAAAACATTCAGGGGCCTTAAAGGGAATGGGCACTGCTCCTTGAAAAGACCTTCTTCTATAGGTAATTTCTGAGCCAAGCATAGGGCTCATACAAATAGCTTTATACCATTCTTGTAAAGTATTTGTATGGCAGGATAGAAGAAGGGCGTTCTGGAGCACGCCGTACTTCTGGGTTCTGTATTAATTAACCTTTCTTAGTTTGATATTAATGTGTTTGAAAGGCAGAGAAATTCTGAAACTGCTACAGCTGAAAGACAGTGGCTGTTTTTGCCCTCCAAGAACATACTGTCTCCATTGTCTCTAAGAGGGATTAAAGAAGGGATGGAAATGAGAGCCAGTTAGGCTTTTCCTGAGCTGTACAACAGGAGCTCCTGGTTTCCCAGTCGGCCTCGGTATGTCTCACCTTTAAACTTGTGCAACTGGCATTTCTTTCTACCAAAGGAGGATACAAAAGCACAAAGGGCTGAATTCCTTATCAGCACAGACTGAGAAAATTCCTGTAATGGACATTTTTTCCAGAACCTGGGAAGTCTTTATAGTTCTGAGCTTTATAATTTACCCACAGGTTTAAAATCTTAGGCTACACATCTCTATCCTCGTGTGTATGAGGGGTGTGAACTGTATCTGACAACCTTTAAACCTAAGTGCTTTTTGAAACCAAATCATGCTCAGTGATTTTCACCCATCACTGAGAATTTGCTTATGTGAACAAGTAGTTCCCTCAGCTTGTATTGGTGATGCCGTGCACAGAGAAATTGCAAAATATGTTATGAAAAGGAAAACACACCAAATTTAATCAGTGGTCTACTGCCCCGAAAAGAATGACAAGAAAATTCTAAGATCAATACAGCATTAGAATAAAAACTGAATCAAATTCTTTTCCCAGATAGTCAGCGGTTTAGGTTTGTCAAATTAATGGGCAATTCTTTGTAGACTTCATGGCTTATCCTGTCAGTTCCTCGCATTAAGCAAAATTACTCTTAAATAATTCTTTCTGCGGAAATCTTCTGGCTTAAAGCTAATGCCAACATTCAGGTACGGAAGATTAATTTCTGTAGAGTTTGACCTGTGAAACCTCCAGGCAGAAGGAAGGGGAGAGGAACATAATGCTGGGGTGCTCCATCTGCAGAGGATCCCCCGGTGTGTGGTGCTGCACAATTCCCTCAAGGGTGATGCACTGCTATTTTGAGAAAGTGTTTTTTCTGGCCTCACCTGGTTTTAAAAGTAATTGGAGAGGAAAAATTCATCCCATTTAAAGTATCCCAAGAGTAGAAGTTAGTGGAAAAGAACTTCTAAGAGCAAATGAGGAAGGATCTAAAAGAAAAATACCTGAGGGAACGGATCTCAGACACAAATATTTTTTTTTAAATTACAGGTGCTCATAATTACTTATAAGGGAGAAAACTAATTATGGCAGTCTTCAGGGAGCTTAAACACGGTAAATACTGAGAGGAAGCAGCCTGGGCCTTTGAAAATTATTTGTGTATGTTGCTTACACTTTCAGTCCTTGGTGGCATCCAAGCATCCCTCTTTTCTTATTTTTTTTCCTTTTTATTTTGTTGTTACACAGAAGTATTTTTATTTATGTTAAATAATGAGAAATAAACCAAAGTTCTTTCTGAATTTCCTATTTTTAAAAGTTTTAAAAGGTTTTCTTCTTATACACGGAGAATATTCCCACTTTCACTAAATGAACACATGAAATCTCATGTTTATCAAAAATATATTTAAGCCATGGTGAAAAAATGTAATTTATTTTTCGTTTCACACGAGCAAATGTGTTCTTGTACTCAAACAATAAACACTTAAATATTTTATATGTAATTATGCAAAATTGCTGTTGTGCCACCACACTTTATACAATAACAGATATAGACATGGCTTAAAATATCAAATTAAAACATTTAGAAGAACTCAATGTGTTTTGAATAAGGCTTTTGCATATGCCCTAGCTATTGGGATCTTCTATAGATTATGTATTTAGTCATTCTTCAGACTCCAACTACCACAACCCCAAGGCAAATGTGTACAAGCACCAAGTGATGTGTCCCTTTCCATATCACCTATGCTGGCAAAATAAGGAGCAGAGAAAGAGAAAGTCTGGTTTACTGTATAGCTAACTTGGCTGGTAGATTATTACATCATATCTGGATTGCTCAGTGAATTCTAGAATTAAACATGATAAATTAGAATTAAGTATTCATTTTGCACAATAAACCATGACTGCTCAGCACTGTGGTTTGTCATATATGTTCTTCAGTTAGATGTCAGACAGGATTCAATGAGCTTTAAAAACCTCCTCTTCCACTGACTTTAGTCAAACAGAAAGGATGCAAAAACTGAATGAAAGAAAATAAACATTTTTTTCCATAGGACTTTCATTCTTCCAATCACCTTCCTGTTTCAAATACAAAAATATTCTACCCCAAAAATATTTTAAGTACTAAAATATTTCAAACCAAACCAAAGTCTATCTCAGTGTAATGTCAACAAAGCAAACAGCATAGGGGTATAATTAATATAAAAGAACAGAATGCCCATGTACTATATTATTTTGATCTGTATTGATCTTCCACTGACTTGGACAAGACTCCCATTGCCCCAGTTTGATTGGAGTCAATGGTAACTTTGACATTGTGAAAGACTCACTGTTACAGAATTTCAGATCTTGTATCAGTCACAAACATTTGCATAGCAAAAAATCTGTTGTTTAAAAGGCATAAATTGTCTGTAGTATTGTGGCATTACAAAATTTTGTCCCCTAAATGCTTTATTTGATGGCAATGAGCAAGAATTCTTGGTGTAGTCACTAGGCATGGACAGCATGTGTGTTATTTACCCTCAAGTACAGCACCTTGGAAGTGAAATTCTGTGAGTGAACAGTTAAAGGCCTTTTTCTTTGTCAGCTTTTTACTTGGTACAGCTAATGAAGTGATCAGTTAGGTGTAATTCTAATATTCTTTTCTGTATACTTCCTATCTAGACTCATTTGACTTTGTAACAAGCAGTCTCATTACCCATTCCTTCTAGGTGCCAGTGACAAATTCTTAAATGATCACTCAGTAATTAATTAACAAAAAGTACCTACACCTCACTGAATTTGGCAAAATGTCTCTGGTTGTAGGTGAAAAACATAATGATAAATGTGATTATTCAGCTATTAAAAATATTTTCAGCATACTTATGTTCATTGTGATATTCTCAGTCTCTTTGGAAAAAATTGTCTCGGCAAGTAGCCAAGCACAGATCCTGGAATTTTCGAGGACAGACTTCAGCTTAGGAAGGGATTTTTTTCAGGTGCGTGAGATCCTGTGTGAGGAACTCTGAAAAGAAAAGGATCTCAAGAGAGCTGGAAGCCCTGCTAGGGCAACCTTGTGCACGCACAGCACTCCATGGCCAGGGAAATAAGCAGAAATACCAGGAGGCCTTGGTTTCAAAGGGAACTCATGGCTGCGCTCATCCATACATGGGACATGCAAGTGAAGAAAGACAAGAGAAACTAAACTTTGCCTCAGTCTTTTAGAGAAAGGTCTTTGAAGTCTAAAGATGAGGTTCAAGGAGGGAAGGAACTACCAACATGGAAAAAATCCCAGGAGAGAAAAGCTGGGCTCTTACTGAGCTGCACAGTGACAGAACAAGGAACAGGCTGGAAAACTGCAATGAGGAAGGTTCTGGCTGCATATTATGGCCAAAAACCCCATCAGTGGGGATAATTAAGCTTTGCAGCAGGTTGGCAGGAGATGATGTGTGCAGGCTAAGGCCTAAGCGGACAAAGCCTAAAGCGATCAGACCTGAATCCACTCCTGCCACTGCTCTGAGCAGACAGAGATCCGGACTAGAAACTCCCACGGTTCCTTCCTATGTGAATTATTCTCAGATTCCATAAAAATTTAATCACAAGGCTAAGATACAGGTATAAGTACGAGCTTGATTTGTGGAACGCAGTACTTCCATTTCTTTAATCTTGTGCCAGGGTAAAGGCAGGAGAAAACCTTCACAGCAATTACATTTGTGTCAGGCCAAAAAGTCTGTGTCAGTTTTTTAGTATGAGCCAAAGATTACCAAAGACAAAACCTTGATGAGCATTTGCATAATTGAAAAGGCAAAAATTGCTCCTCAGAACTGTTTTAAATAATAATTCTTTGCAGTACCAGGCTTATTGGGCGTGTTTTTCCTTCCTGCTAATGAAAATTATTTGAACCATGAAAAGAGGTTCACCTTTAATCCCAAATACTGCTTCAATGGAAGAAAAAAAAAAAGAAGTAAAGAAACTTGAATATTTTGAATGCATTATAGATTCATTAAACTAGTCAGCATCCTTTGAAAACTGGAAAAATTCCTAGAAAATTGGGGAGGGGGAAATTTCTCACATGATGTAAATAGCACTTCATTCCATTAGTGTATGGGTCTCTATTTTCAGTGACAAAATCATAGTACAAAGAAATTGCAACAAAGTGGAATAAGAATCTTGCCTTTAAAGATGGAATTAAGGATGGATCAGGCACAAGAATGGTTTTCCAAGAAAAACTCCCAAATCTTGAGCAATGTTCTAAGCAGATATAAACTCAGATTTATTTTTAAAGTTGTACTTGTGTACCATCATGAATGGTTTGCACAGTTTCCCTTGATAAATGTATTAGCACCCCACAATTTCTCATAAATATGTACGTTAATTTTGTTTGTTAATAGAATAAATGTGGTAAGTAACAGAAATGGGTACTCATTTTTAAATCTAAATATCATTCCGAAGGGGGAAAAAAAAAAAAAGATTCTGCATTTCAACTTTATAGCTGCAAACTTTTTAAGTGGATGGAATAATAAAGGATGCCTTATCTCTAGTCAGAAGTTAGAAGCACCTCAGAAAATTCCTTATGCTACAGAATGTAAAAAGGAGACAGAAAATACATTTTCCCCCCAAACTTTTCAGAAATTATAGCCAGTAGGCGGTCGTGCTTTAACTTTAAAAAACATGCCCGAACTTTATGACTTTCTGCCTTTACCTTCCAGCAAGGCTTATTTTTGGTTCCTTTCCAACTGAAAAATGGACTCTGAGATTCTCTTCAGGTTTAAAATAATTAGTAAACCCTTAGAATACTCATTATAAATAGATCAAAGCTTCAACCCAACTTCAATACAAAGGCAAGGCTTTTAGATCAAACTTGAACTACCACCCATCCCACATACATCCTGCTGATATCTTACTTTGGGTTCTGTTAAATTATTAACACCAAAATACTGAATAATTCATTATTTAAAGAAAAATAATCAGAAACTTCATTTATACAACTTTTATACCAATTACATTTTCTCTTTCCTTCTTTCCTTTTTAATTTGGGCTGCTTTTTTTTTTTTTTCCTGTAAATTTCATGGCTTAATCCCTCATTTATAGGTGAAACAAAACTAAAAAAGTAACTAGGAAGTCAAGGAAATGCAAGCAGGATGCACTGGGCATTAAATGAAAAGGCAAAAATAAAGATGTTTGGAACGATGAAGTTCTCCTGTTCTGCCAACAATTCTGGAATTCTTGATGACATTCCCAGGTGTCCAGGTTGCCAGGGCAAATCAGAATTATGGAAATCAGGAATATGAATGTGCACATAGGAGTAATAGACAAGACTGTCCCTGGATGTTACTGCCATCCACAATATCCACTTGGACCTGAACAGTGATCTAAAAGAAGCTGAAGAAAGCTCTGGGAATCTGAATTCTGGAGAGAATTCTATGGCTTTTTCTAAATCAGAAAATTCTCTTCCATGCAGAGCCTGTAGTTAGAATGGAAAACAGTCAATAACTGCTGTGTGTGAAATATTTGGCCAAACCATTTCCAAAATACATCAGCGCTGAATACAGCACAAAGAACGCGAAAGGAGCAAAATGTTTGAATCTCTGTGCCTATAAAATTTAAGAAAAATACATCGTCAGAATCATGATATTCAATGAAAATTAGCTTCAGTTTGTAAAAATAATAGGAAAAGGGGAGTTTATAAATCAGCTGGCAACTGACATTGATGGCCCATTCCTTCATGATCTCTACCACAAACACTTCAGCCTTCACACAGGTACGGTCTCTGTGCCTCGTGCTGGGCTTGTGCGCTCAGCACTGACAAACCACAGCAACTCTTCAACAGCAAAGCCACACAAGTTCATAAAAGAAAATGCCCTTCCACAAGGCATTCCTGTGTGTCAGAAAATAGGATTACTCTGCATAAAAACAAACACACTGCAAGTGTCTCATCCCTTATCAACAGAAGTACTATGTGGAAGCACTGGTGCTACTTAAATTCACACCTCCTATATGAATTTCTGAGATTTATTGGATGGATTTCAGGGAATTTATGAGTTCTGTGTTGCAATATGAAAGCAGCCAATAAAATCAAACCCCTGTTCTGCCAATATTTTCCTTGGACTTGGAGATACCTATAGGTAGAAAGGACAGATTTTGCCCTAAAATGCAGTAACATCTTTTCTATTCTTTTTTTTTCACTTATTCAGAAATAATTCAAAGGGAAGACCATGCAGAACAATGAAGATCCTTCTAATTCTCCCAGATAAAAAATGCAGCCATTCACGCTCCAGCACTGCAATCTTAGTACTGTTTCTCAGAGCTTTTCCAGTTTTACTCCTTCTGCACTTGCTTGAATTCACCATATAGATTTAAACAGCTGCACAGTGTATAGTGCACAGTACATCACTGTGTAACAGCTCAAACTAAATCAGCAGATCTTTCTGTGGGCTTTTCATCACTACCAGACTAAGATGCCTCTATTATTCAAGTTTTCTGGTATAATGTGTCTGGCAAAATGATGTACCAAATGTTTCCCACAAGTTGGAGAGCAGCATTGAAACTTGGAATAATTTATTCTGTGCTGCTTCCCTAGAAACAGAAAATGAAGCGAGGTTCTGGGACATTTTGCGGTTGGATGGGTTGAGGTTGAAATGTATTTTAATTTAAATAGGAATGGGAATTTTTGCTATATCACACACTACAGACCATGTTAAGAAAAACGGATAGTTTTAACAGGCCAGAAAACTCCTTAAATTGAAAAGTAGCCTTAAAAAACAAAGACTTGCTATCTAAATTGTTACAATTTATTTGGGAAACATGATACTAACTTTAGCTGATATTCATGCAATTAATTTATTTTACACACACTCACATGTATTTACATTACTATTAAAGATGTTTTTCCTGCAGAAAAACAAAATATAAAAATTATTCAGCAGCTGATGCAAAAGTCAACCCAAAAAGTATCTCCTCTGAGACATGAATAACTCATGGATTCTTATCCAACCCTGGCTTTCAAACCAGCTTCATACAAAGCCTTTGGTCAATTTAAATATACAAGGGTGTAGTTGTTCATACCCTCATTAGCATTAACTGACAACTGAAAAGCAAGATACATTATTTCTCATAAAACTTTGGGAATTTAATCATTCTTCAAGAATGGAAGATTTGTAGGTAAATCTTGCAGTAATCTTAATGGGAATTCCATGCATTAAAATGTGCATGAATATCAAAATCTAAGAATATAGATTTTTGATTTAAAAGTTTCTCATTTCCTTTTCTACGTGCATGCAAATCAGCCTGGTTAAGCATAAATTGAAAAGGAATTTAAAGAGATTACTTTGCTAAGGCACATAAAAGGATATCCAGGTGATAACACAGAATCAGGCCACACTGTGGCAGGAAGAGCTTTCCAAGGTCTGTTCAAGTAACAAATGTGATTTTTCTCCCCTCTGGTTTGCTTTGTAAGGAATACAAGATCACAACTCAGCTTTGGCTTCCCTGCTTGCAGACTCTGGATTGCACACGGGGTGCTGGTCCCACTGCTCGGAAAGGGACCCCACGCTCCCCTTGCAGGAGCTCAGCACTCAGCACTCCGTGGTTTTCCTTCCATAATTTCCACAACCAAGTATCACCAATTCACAGCAGCCACACGTTCAAGGAACAGTTCATTCTGAATTCAGGTTATAGGCTTCTGGAAGTTAATGTTACACAAAGTAACACTAAAGACGGTTTTCATTTAAGTCACTGTAAGTGCGCTGGTGGAAAAAGAGCATAAATGAAAGAATTTATCAAACTTTGAGCACCAAAATGTATATAAAAGTACGTTACTTCTCCAGGAAAGCTCTCTTTGGGGTGCCAGGCAAGCTGATACACAAATATTTTTATGAACCTTTACTTTTTTATTTGCTGTGCTTTGTTTGGTATCATCATTGCTGGATTCCTGTTGGTTTTAGGCTGGGTTTGGGAGCGGGACTGGCATATTTCTTCCAGGGAGCAGCAAAAGCAGCACTTCATACAAGCCCTTGTAGACAATTTTAGATAATTTCCTTCCTCTATTCTATTTTAGGAAATATATTTAAGTGGCAGGAACAAACACTGAAAAAATTAATAAACAGCGAATGAATTTTTGTTATGGAAAAGGAACCTATACCATTGTACCCATCAATTCTGAGTTATAACAGCAATGAAGACTTCATTGCAGGTATTCCTGGAAATTAATAGCCAGATGAGTTTTCTTGATTACTGCAAGCCAGCAGTTTCTTTCAGTCTGTCAATAATCCCTGAAATACTTTATGCTCGATCGCTGTTGCTGTAACAATATTAATTTTGATTAAATGCCATATTGTTCCATGCTGTTGAAGGCCCACGGGTACTGATGTGTGACTTGAGATTCAGGCTTTTCAGTTTTCCTTATCTGCCATTTTAGTTTTATCAACTGCTGACTTTTTACGTGTAGGTGTGTACCTACAGATCAGAAAAGGCAACTGGAACCATGAACACAGGCATTTACAACAAAATGTAAACTCAGTTTTAAAAGTGGCAACAATACAGGTATTAAAAAGAGTGAAGCTAATGCAGGTGCACTGGCACAGACCATCACAAACAATGCCAAGTCTCCGTGAATAATTCACATTTTCATTGCCACCTCACAAGAAGTGCATGGTATATCTGTCCTCAAATACCTCAGGGCTAAAAATTTGCTAAGATTTTAACACCAACGCAACAAAGCAATGTATCACTATGGGAATCAGCGGGAGTTTTGAAATCTTCAGTAGCTTGTAAATTCTTTGCTGGCAAGAGAAATTTTTATGTTTATCCACTTGGGAGGGGAAAAATAAAAAATGAAAGTTCTGAGATATGTGAGAAAATTTTTTTTTGCAATAAAATCTTATCCTTTTTCCACACTCTTTATAAGATTAAATGGTCTGTAAGTACATGCATGAAAAGAACCATATAGCAGGGTGACCTACAAATTCTCTTCCAGTCTTCATTTCAGGAGTAAGACTAGATGTGATAAACAATCCCATCAGTGAGAACTTAAACAGTGCCTAAGAATTTCACCAGTCGTGTTCAATCTACACCTAACCTAGTGCCCATCCTGGTTTATGCAGCAGGCAGAGTGTCATGGCCAGAAAAGAATGGAAAAGAACTCTCTGAACCTCGTCAGCTGCATTTCAGCAAGGTGGCTCTGTGTTCTCTCGCACACACTGTACAGTTCCTGTTGGCACTGGCTTCTCACATGGTGTTAAATACACTGCTCTTTCCAAAATAGTAAATGTTTATGTGATGTAGATAAGAGTCACGGCTCTAGGATTTGGGAGTCTTGGATGTTTTTTAACTTTGGTGGCAAATTCTTGATTAAGGTCCTCAAGGCTTTAATGATCAGATAATGAAGACAATTCAGATGTGGATGTAAGATAAGTAACAAACAGTATCCTGCTAATAAGAGTTGGATGCTACAGTACCTACACCCACAGTACAGTAGGACCAATCAAAGAAACTAATTATCACAAGGGGAAGTCTGAAACTCACTTGTCAGCCACGAAAAAACTCAAAGCACTGCAGCAGTGTGGGGAAGTACCAAGGATCAGGAAACACCACAGTAAAATGACAGAGTATTGCACGGTTTGCTTTCTCTAGATTTGTTTCTTTTTTCATCACAGTCCAACATGGTGTGCTACAATAAAACTATGTTTAACAACCTTGGAAACACAACAGATAACTAATAGCACTCTGCTTAGTCCCACGCTGTGACTTCCCAGGAAGTCAGTGAATCCTTCCCGTTGGAACGGCCAGTGAAAGGGCCCCAGTCCAACCTCCTACACAGATATGTGTCAGTACCCAATTCACACCAGATTGCTTCAGGTTCTGGCCAGTTGGATATTGTAAACCTCTGGGGACAGAGATTATACAGCGTTGCTGGGTAGCTCGCTTCGCTGTCTTTATGATGACAGTGGCAACGGCACATTCCAGAAGTGAACAGGAACCAGGAATGAATGACTTACATTCAAGGCTGGGTATTGTTCTGAACAATTTGTTGGGTTTTTCCCCTCTCGGGTGGACAAAGACGCATTCAGTCTGTTATACACACACATCTCAGAACCACACGTGCTGGTAGGGAGTAATTGAGTAAGTGATCCCCAAAAAGAGTCACCAGTGATTGCACATGCAAGCATTATACTGGTCGCCAGGTTGAACAACAATCTGTATGCATACTTGATATGCAGACACCTTATAAATAGCTAATAAATGATTAAATGAAATTGCTGTTTTCATAATGAATTAGTACAAGTTCTGTTGTACATAATGTTTGGAATATTTAAATGGTTTAACATACTCCAGTAATAAGTACTCTGCAGCTGGCTCTTACAACATAGATTCATCACTTAAGTATTTTTAAACTGTTTATATGTTTCATTACAGTATTCCAGAACTTGAATTTTTTTTTTTTTTTAAATAATTTGTAATTGCTGGGGTCAAAACACAGACCAGTTCTCTGTAAAAAAGAAACCAACAATGGTTCCCTCTTTGGGCAAAACAGAACAGAGCAGAAAAGGGGGCTTGCTTTGCATCACACTTGAATATAAACTGCAGCAGCTTCTGCATTTGATCAAGATAAAATTCTTTCCCCAGATCTCATTCTGGGAAGCAAAATGCCCTTTTTTCTAAATCAGCTCTGAAACTGAGCCTGCCTACATAACATGCACTCTTCCCAAGTTTCCAACACGCTGTATTTGCCCAAGAGAGACTTGGATCACGTACAAATTTTCTTCTGAATCTCCAGTAATTCTCCCCCAAACTTTCAGTGCCTATGGAGTTACAGTGTTCAGTGCTGCACACCAACACTGCAGACACTTGAAGGATAAAGGGAAAAATCTGGCTGCTCCAAGACCCTTCTTTTCCATTCTGAGGGATCCTTCCATACACATATGTGTGATTCAGCCTCTGAACACCTGAAAACCTTGCACCAGGCAGCTCTCCTCTTATGTTCCATGAAAAGGACATTACGGGACATGGCAATCAACATATATTTTCCATATTTCATATTGGCTCTATGTTCTGTGGCAATCAACCTGTCAGAACGTGCACAGAACACGAGATGCCACGTTCTCTGAAGTGTGTGTCATTTGCTATCTGAATAAACAGGTGAAGAAAAGTGAAACAACTCTGCTGGTGTCAGGTGAGGCAGTATTTCTGTCATCCTCATAATTGGCACACTAATCAGAACCGTGAAACCCTTAAACTAAAGAAAAATAAAAGAATAAACTGTCTCTTAATATCAAACTAAAAGCCTTATCTCTGTAGAAAAGCTCTGCAACAATGAAAAAAGCATTGCTGGCAGTCCGAGGCGGTGCCTGCGTACAGCAGGAGTTTACACAACTGCAGACAGAGCAATTTCTAATGAAAGTAAAAGCGCAGAGTGAAATGGCCTCTAACCAACTCCATGGACAACACCACGTGTGTGGGACATGCCGTGTGCTCTTACAAGGTGCACTGAACCCTGCCAAACGTGCATTATTTTACAGAGATACAATTTCACACACAAGTTGTCATCACTCTGGTTCCTCAGCCATTATTAGAGTGGGACAAGTTTGCTTAGGGTTGAGTTGAGTCTCTGTGAATTTTAAACCCGTCTCCCCCTTTCTACAGTTTTGTCACATTTTGCCTGGAAATAAGCTAGAAGGGCTGTGTCTCCCATTCTGCTAAAACCTGCATCTCATTTCCCTTCAGCAAATTTCCACACCAGTCACAGGACACCATCTATCTTATAGCCCCTTCACTGCTTCTGAAATGAAGACACACTGACAAATATACATGAATATTCATGAGTTGAATATTGAACTGTACATTTCTGCCATATTAAAAACAAGTCCCTTTTCTTGAATTACCGTGCACTGCCTTTACAGAAATGAAATTAAATGGCGTAGGTTAGAATAACCTTTCATGAAGATCTTTAACAGGAGGCTTCATACACGACAAAACTGCAAACAAGTCAGCCTTTGATCTTAAGGTATGTTGGTATCATTGGGTAGGATTTTGTAGAATTTAAGCCTCCTAAGGGGAATTCTTATCAAAATAATTTCCCCCCTTGAATCTTACACAGACCAAAACATTTCTGCATCCCTCATGTAAATTTTTTCTATAGTAAAAACCCAGTAGTCCTCTGTACTAGAATTCTGTACTTCTGTCCTATGCTTTGGTTAAAGTGTCCCATTTGTACCAAAACACCAATAAATCCTTTGATGCCACCATAAGCAGGCCATCAATCAAAGCCACACTGAGTCATAACATCAGCTTCCCCAAAAACTTAGTTACCAAGAAAAGACATAATTTGACAGCTTTCATGCATCCTCTGTTCAACATTATTTAACTCTGCACTTCTGCTGTTGCCTCTTAAGCACTCTGCATTAGGAACCACCAATTTTATCTGCACATTTTAGCATTTTTCTTCAGCACTTGGGTGCTTCTCCATGAGAATTTAACGTTTCATCTTGGTTTGTGTTCCCTCATAGCTTGGCAAAACGGCTCAGGCTTTTTGATTTTTTCCTCAGTACTTCAGTGTCTCGCCTCAAAGCTTCTCTTTATTGTGAAGCTCCAATGCCACACTTTCTTTGAACACACTCCCTTCATCCTGGCACTTTGCCTTGATATTGCAGCATATTCATCTCAGTGCTGTGCTGTTCCAGCCGTGCTCCTACAGCCAAGTCATCACATCTATGAAACTCTCCTCCAAGACTCTGCTCTGATTCTTTCCCACACAGGAGGCTCTTTTCAGCTCCCTTGTAAATTTACAAGGCTTAGGGCAGACACAGCTCAGACACAGACTCAACACAGTGCTCCCAGGTAATACAATGGATTCTCCTCCATTCCTCCCACCACTCCAAAATAAACAGGCAAAAATGAATGAATGAATGAATGAATGAATGAATGATCATCAGCTCCTGACACAGAAGGTTAATGCACTGAGGTTTGCCCAGCTTGTTCTCTCTTTGTTATTCTGCTAGATCAAAAACTCCTGGAAAGAAACGGCCATGAGAATTTTGGGTCACCTGTTCAGCAGTACTATCACCAATACTACTGGTGTAGTACTCCTGTTATTACTGTCATTATTTTATGTCTGCATGGAACAATTTCACTCTTCTTCAAACCAAATCATGCCATGTTTTTCTGTGTTTTCAGACAGAGGACACTAACAGGACAATGACATCAAGCTTCATTTCTCTCACAGCACATCCGAGGCCAATGTGTCTCAGTGATCGGTGTTGGCACTTCCTTTTGGAAAGAAATAGTCACATAGAATTCTGCATTTCAACAGAACAGCTCTTCCTGGGTGAGGAAATGATTGTTGCATGAAAAAATATACTAATAAAGATTATTTAATCAACTTTTTTCAAAGCTGCTTCACTGAGCATTACACGCAACAGTTAATACATTACTTTTTCTCAAAGCAAAGCAAGCATCTCCTAAACACTGAAAATATTTTTTCATTAAATGCACCAAGTTGAATTTTTATATATGTCTGAAAAAAGAGATACTGTAACTTTGAGTGGCATATGCTAGATACAATCCATGTTTTTTATAAGTCAGCACAGCTTGAAAGACATCAATCAAGATGTGCAGATTTATATAGCTGCAAGAAAGCCTTATACATATATGAAAGTTTACACGAGATACTGTAAATATATTCAGCTCTCTTAGCACTGTATTTATTTTTGTAGAAAAAAAATCAATTGTTTTGGATTCCAAGATTTCTTCCTATAAATAATTCTTTAAAAAAACAGTGGCAGGTTTGGGTTCAGTTTTTCCCCTTCATCTCAATGATCCATTGTTAAGTTCCACCAGTAACACACTGGTCCATGAGATGAAAGGATCACATCAAGACCCCATCGCAAGCCATCCAACTTTTAAACCTTATTCTTCAGTAAGTGCTGGGCAAGAGAAGGAAATAAAGGCAACAAGCAATGAACAACATTCTTATTACGGCCCTCATCATGTCCTGAAAGCAGCGGGGTTTTGAGATAATGGCAACATGCAGCTATTTACAACTTGTTAACCTTAGTGCTGGGCTTGGAGAGCCAAACTGTCTGTGCACTAGCTGGCATCTTTCCTAAAATCTTGTAAGCCTTTGTGAAGCAAATAGTCCTAGGAGTGCAAATCATCTTTTGGCACCTAGAGCTTTCCTAGCAAGAAATGTTCCTTTTAGGGCCCATGTCTGTGGAAAAGTAGGAGTCAGTGGGAGACAAACAGGAGCAGAAAGGTGGCAGTGGAAAAAGAAAACTGGCAAAATGCTTTCCAGTCACGCAGAGAAATAACAGTTCAAAAGTAAATTCTTGTAAAAGGAACTGTAAAGAACATAAGATCTAACCTTGCTCCACTGGTATTTAAGATATACCCAAACACGACACGTCACAAGGCTTTCTCATTAACCTCCCACCAACCGGCTGCATCACAAAAATGATTCTGCATGACTGAGTGCATTCCTTTACATTTTGTGATATTTCAGTCTAATGCAAGAGCAGACCTGAAGTCCTTATTCTTGTCTTGATTTACCTGTATAGTCAGCCACGCTGTTACAAATGCCATGGCTGAAGTGAGCTTAAGAGGATTCTGCACATATTCCAGGTCAGAGATGGATTTTTACTGGGACTGCCTCGTGAAGAAGCTTGCCCAAAGCCTGAAAGCTCAATGTCTACCTTAGACCAAGGACATAAGTTATGACTTTTATGGCCACAGCATGTCCCTGCATATACATATACACACATATGCTTTTAATAGAAAAAAAGGAATAAAATAAAATGAACACACACATACCTTGAAAAAACTACTCAGCAGCACATAATCTCTACAAAATATTAAGAAAATGCAGCAGAAGCATCAATCCCCTTGGTTGGACAGTGATTTTATTTTGGAGGCCTGACTATTTCCAGTATGACAATAAGATCAGATTGGCAGCCGTGTACCGAACTGGTAACATCATGTTGTGAAAGGCAGTGTCAGCTGAAATACACCCTGCTCATAATGATGAGGCGCTGTGAATACAGCAGTTTGTTATGCATATTATTTGCAAAGGGGGTGACCTCTTGGAATGCTGAGTGACTGTGAAACCACTGCTGTTGTGTTCGACAGATGCGGTTGGGACACGGTTCATGTTCCGTTGTTTCCCAAGTTTTCAGCGCGTTTGTGCTTCACTGAGGAGCTACACCAACCAAACAGAACTAACGCCAGAACTCACCACAGCTACAAACAAACTGTCTCTTCCATGGTAGGCTTGGAGTTTTCTGAAGAAACAGGAGATATTGGCTACCAAAACATCTTCAGCGGAATCTTAGGTGACCAGTTAAAATCTTCCAAGGGTCAAATTTTTGACAAATTAATTTAGAAATACTTTTCTTCGTTTTATCTTTTAGCAGTATATTTAAAACTGTTCCCTCCATTGCATCTGTAATACCCCAGATAAGAAAAAATGGTTAAGCAGTTTCATTACAAATGATGAGTTTTTACTGGCATTGCTGCTGGGTCAGTCAAGCTTGAGAGAGTAGTCAAGGGTATGAAGTGCCTCACGGAAAGGCAAACCTTTCAGCAGGCCTCTGCTGTCACTTCTAGATTTACCAAAAAAAGTAACTCATCAGAAGACTGAGCTTTTTGGGGTTTTTTGGGGGGTATTTTTGTTTGTTTGTTTTTTTAGGGGGGGGAGTTGAATTCATTTATTTAATCTACAGATGTTTTATTAATTCATTTTTATTCCATTTAGGAGATCAGATTTTCAATACAAGACTCTCCAAGTTGATTATCCATGCAGGAAGGGTTTTTTTCTTGCACTCTAGTGCTTTTTGTAATCTAGAAATGAAGGAAATATTTGTCTCAGGCTTCTTCCCTTCAAACTCAGATCAATGTAGTCTTACCCGTAAAATTCTCCAAACAGTGAATCTGGTTCTCATTTTGCAAACAGACTTACTTTTAATCGTACTTTGTGTTCCGTTGCACAATGCAGCAACACAGATCATTTAAAGAGAAACAGCTTTCTGGTTTGTAAATCATCTTCAGGGTTTCTGTTTCGGGAGAAGTGTGCAGATAACTCACATTCATCTCCCCCTTTAATGACTGTTCCCAGTAGAATGTTTACAGCTTTTTTAACCTGTAAATCTGATGAGTCTCTCAAGAGATTCATTAAAAACTTGAACAGGACTTTCTTCTCCTACAACAAACAATACTCTGGTAACACTTTCTAATAATGAACACATTCCGAGGGTGTAATGGAAAATCTTTGATTTCCCTGTGATTATAGAGCCCATACATACTATACATGATGGTAACTATACATTTAAATTACACTCTCTTGGCAAGATATGCTTGAAATGATGGATCTTTCAGATTTTTTTGGGGGGTAATTCAAATCAGGGAAGGATCAGAACAGGTATCTGTGTTTTGACTTTCTGACCATCTTTTATTTGCATAACTTTTACTGCGGTTGCACCAATGCAAAACAAAACAGAAACAGTTCATCTATATGTGCCTTGCCCAGAACATTTAATATAAAGTTTCTACAATGAACACTTGCAATGTCTTAATTAAGAGAGCATGGATTAGGACTAGAGTGGTGTAAGTAGCTCACTATATATCCAAAGCTGACCAGGGACAGTTCTGTGTCCTATTCCTGACCATCAGAAAAGGAGCTGCTTTTGCTGAGTTACCAGCAGTTCACTCTGGTTCACGAGGGCATTTCAGTTATAAATCTTTATCTCATAAGATAGCCCATCTCTAAATACAAGATGGAAAAGAAAGTAATTGGTAAATGTTCCCAGTCGGTGGCAAAAATAGAAACCGAAATGATAAAGAGTAACTGAAAACCAGTTCATCCCCTCCTCCACACGGGGAAAAAAATGGCAAAAATTATCTTCTGCTGGAGATGACTAATTATATTGACATTTTTTATATTCAGCACCACCAGGGTTGATCATCTCAAAGCAAGCCTGAGCCCCATGTTAAAATACATGCTAAAAAGCAGAGTGTATGCTGCAGATCTCTTCCTATGGCACAGGCTTTTCCTAAAGAATATTTTGCATATTTAGGAGATTCTACAGCATACTGTAGATCAACACTTCATTATTAAATTTTCTAGTGGTGGAAAAGCAGTCCCTACGCAAGGTAACTCCAGGAACTCAGGGAAACTTTGATTTAGCTTCTTGGCCTACCAAAGATTTCCCTGTATACCATCTGCTCTTTTCATTTATTTAAAATCCACATCTGCAGGGTTCTGAAAATATCAGACTGAGAGAGTCTAATGGCACAAATGCAATACAGCCTTTACCACGCATCCATTAAGATAAACAAATAATTAGGATGAGAAGCTTTCATCAATGGAATCTGAAGGAAACAGTCCATAATTGTGGAACGACTATGTTTAATGTCCAACAAATTGCATGAAGCATTTACTGAAATATTTAGTAAAACCTATTTTTTAAGGGAAAATGTTCTTTTTCAGACAGCAGAAACAAAATGGTACAGCAAGAGTCAAGGATGGAAAATACTGAATGAGTATTTGGAGTATTCTGCTGAGCTTTCCGTTAAAATTGGCCCAAATAAACCAACACAAACCCACAGAAGTAATTTTTACTCTAAACTTCAGCTAAATTTAGCATATGCAGTATAATGATCCTTTTAGATGTATTAAAAAATACCAATGACATCATGTTCGACAGACAGCATGGGAAGTAAGTGAAACTACCAGAAAGTAAGAAATACTTTAATTTAAGTATTTATTTATTAAGTATTAATTAAGAATACTTTAATCTAGCTTTAACAACAAAATCATTAAATGCTTGTTCACATTCAGGCACCTTCATTGCTTTCCAGTGAACAATTTTTGTTTGACTGCCTGCTTTGACAAATAATTCCATGATGAAACAATGAATAAATGAGAACTTCTGTAACCATAAACATCCTTTTTAGAGAATTTTTAAGATCCTTGGTTTCATTTGTAGGGATCTTTTATTATATTTAATACAAGTAATTTGTGCCCATAAAAATATTGTCTGTTCTCAAACTGATTTTATTCTTGTATCCTCATAGCCATACACTATTAAGTCCCTCTCTAGAAACTGCATTTCTTGCATTTTTTGTAGGGAATCTGTCAATCAACCTCCAGTCACTCTTGTAGTCAAGAGCAATAAACCATCAACGTGAAGCATCAGCAGAACACTCTTCACAAATACAAACAAAATTACACTCCAGCTAATGTGTCCACCCCAGAAAACCCTCAGGAAAAACTGAATTAACAAGTTTGTCTTACAGCTCTGAATGTCAACTAACTTAGGTTTTGTAGGACTAAAGGAAAAGAATCAGTCTCAGGTTCTCTTGCCCTCAGCTCTGTTAATAAAGCTGAGGCTTCTGCTTTCCAGTTGGCCTTTAAAGAAGAACAAAAACGAACAGCAGGATTTCCTCGGGAAGAGAAAGGAAATGAAAAAGTATTTCATAGATCAAAAGCAATACTTCAACCTGTATTCAGAAGGGCCCTGTACAAAGTGAAGAGATGACTTGTTGAAGTGGCAGCCTTGTCTCTGTAACCTCAGCTGAAGGAGGCCTCCAAAATTACACCAAAGAGCACGCTCTGAGACAGGAATAGCAACCAGTGCTGACATCCAAACCCAACACAAAAATTACAGCTCCCTTCTGCTCAACAGTAGGTTCCCCTTCCTGTCCTACTCCTCTCCTCTTCACCACCTGAACAACCAGAACAGCAAGGACAGAGCAAGTTCCTGAATTTGAGCGAAAAATCTCGATTGAGACAAAGCAAAAAGCTGTGACCTATATAGAGGAGTCAATGTCTTTTTATAGAACCACAGGGAAGTTCACGCTGGAAGACCTCTAGAGAGCCCGTCTAGCCAAACCTGCTTAAAGCTGCTGAGTTACATGAGACTGCTTAGGGCCTTAGGTCAAGCTTTGAAAATTTCCAAGGATACTTCTGAATATTAAGAGAACATTTTTGTAGTGTTCAAAAGAGAGAAGCCGCTTCAAGTATTTCTTTTGGTTTACTACCAAGAGTATCTTATGTGCTTGCAGCACTTCGAATCAGTAGAAAACCCAATGAATACAGAGTTTACATTCAGGAAATAGAAAATGGCAAAGGATCTAGTGCAAATTAGCATGTAGAACTCAGTCTAAAATCTTCAATCTAACAAGGACAGTAGGAAACTCTTCATTTTGACAGAAATATATAACTCCAACTAGGGCTCCCATTTCCAGGGCCCTTCACAAAACTGAGTAGGATCTCCAAAAGCTGAGAAAGAAAATGGCTGTTGCCAGCCCACAACGGATTTGACGTTTCTCCCTCCAAAACAGTTATGGCTGAGGTTATAAAAACTACATCAGTCAAAGAGTATTAAAAGAAAAGGAAAGGAGGAAAATCTGCCATAAATGTGGCTCACAAAATGATGGATGTCATCCTAAAATTGGTCTTATGGATCACAAAACAGTCTGTTAAAAATGTTAATTCCCTCAGCCATCAGACTAAGAAATATCTGAGCACATCTAACTTTCGTGAGGCTCATCAACAGGTATTTTACTACCATAGTAACACACTGAAGCTGTTTCCAGGAGTATCTTGAAATTTCATCATTTCCACTTCACGTCCCCTTAGAGGTTTCCAAAAGACCTATTTGTAATGCCACAGTTTTACATAAGTATCATATGTACACGTAACCACGTACGCAGCAGTTAAAGAGGTGTCCTGACAAAGTTACCCTTTAATGACTGGAGCATCCCAAATTTTTCAGAAAGTAATTTCTGTTAGTTGATTAATATCTCCATCAACCACTGTCTCACAGTTCAGCAGATCAGCAAAGCAATTTCTGCTTCAGTAATGACTAAATCAAGACACAGAACCAATACTCTGAAGTGACTGCATTTCCAGAATTTAGTTAATCCTGCAGTAGCCACACTACCGCTGCCTTCTAAATCACTTACTCTAAACCTTTTTCCGATGATTTCTTTCAAAGTTTTTAGCATTTATAATACAATAGAGCCTACAAGTACTGTACCTGCCAAAATGAATTACGTGTAAGGAACTGAGACTGTACACATTTTTTGCAGAGGGATGTTGCACAATTTTTGATTCAGACATTACTTGTTAAATACTTTGTTCTTCTAAAGTGCAGTACAACAAAAGTACAAACACTGACATTAAGGGGACTCATAGCAAATGGCCTTTTTATGAAGCATTAAGTTTTCATCAAACTTAACAGGCAAATATTCTGGGGTTTTATGTTTTCCCACTGATGTTAAACAATGACCAAAACCTGAAACCTGCTTAAAGTTAGCAAGAAAAAAAACATCCAAAGGAAGCAGCTATGGCACAATTGACCCAGAATATGATACTAAGAAGCCCCAAATAGCAATAATCCTTTGCTAATTAAGATTTTTTTTGTATTTTAAAAGTACCCTACCCAGTGATTCCAAAGAGCACTACTCAAACACAGAATTGGAGTCAAATTCCATTCATATTGTCAGGAACCTCCTACTGAATGTGAGCTGTGTAAGGCAACACAATCACACAAAAGACTCTCCTAGCACAAAAAATTTACCAGCACATTTACCTTTTTCTTCAATCTAATGGATAATACAATGGATTTCAGGTTTAACCCACCATTCTACAAGGAATCTGCGATTCTATGAATAAAAGTAAATTATTTTTATCATAAATTCAGGTGAATTTCAGCCAGTTCTTTTCCTGTTTATAAACTTTCTTCAGTGTTTTAACTTCTGTTTGTTGTCTGTTTAAGTTTAGATTAAATGAAAGAAGAAAGAATCTTTTTCTCTGACTGTATTTCTTGTTTAGTGTGATTGTCCTAAAATATAACCACGGCTTTTCGAGCGCTGAGGGTTCCACGCAGTTACCTGGACAGACTGGTTGATGCTTAACCATTTGATGAGCCACAAAATACAAAATATCAAAGAGGAAGTAATTGGCCTCAAACCCAACCCACAACAACTTTACAGCTTCAAGTAACAAACTTATTTCAAAGACAGCTGAGTCAAAAAGTGAGAAAGAGCGAGCACAAGTAAATTCAGTTTACTTTGTTTTCAGGGACGGAAGAAGGCAGGAATTTTTAAGTGCTTCCATTAAAACATTCAAAACTCTTCAGAGAGTCACTGGTATTTGGTCACCAGGAACGTCTCTCCCTTCAGCACACACGCTCAGGTTGCTCAGTGCCGCCGATGGCTCAGCACTGACACAGCCAGGAGGGCTCACTGCTCATGGGGCTGCCAGCGTTCCACAGACCCCACCTCACTCCTCAGCTCAGAACACAACACCTTCTGACCAGAGACTCGAGTGAGACATTTCTTTGAAAGTATTAAAGTCTTTGATTTCTGATTTTTTTTTAAGTGGTCAACATTTTTTTTTTAAATGATACGCCAAGTATCTTTTTTCTCCCCTTTCTAGCTTGAAACACTTTAAGTTAATGTTCTGTGAACTGATCTCAAACATACTTTGCATTCTGCTTTAGGGTACTCCCAGTGCAGTTCATGGAAATGGTTTTCTTTCTCTATGTAGGTAAATCTAAACTGTGCAAGATACAAACTGATAGAGAATGAGAATGTTGTCAAAAAAGAAATAACTACAACTGACCACCCACAATTCTGTAACTGTTTAAAGAGGGATTTTAAGGAATTTCTTGCTAAGAAAGTCTGGTTGATAGTTTTCTCCTAGATATATTGTCTTTTGTAAAGGCTTATATATGAAAGAGGGTGGGGGAAGAATATGTGAATCCCAAAAATCTCATGATAGTTCATCATGACGACTACTTTGTCATCATCATTATTCCAGATTGATTACATAAAATTAAAATACACTTATTTCCCAGTATCTAAGGACCGTTCTGTAACTTTCACTCCTCAGATTTTATTAATGCCATAAACAATTGCACATGTACAAATGTATGGGTTTTTTCCTGAAGTTTCTGGTGGAATCATAGAAGATAAAGAAGTAATAAATGTCAATTCTGTCTGCCATTTGGTCAAAGGACAACTCTGTAACAAACTAGGACAACAAAACTCTTGATTTACTTTATATATCCCATTTTCTTTAATAGGTCATAAAATTACAGGTCTCCTGAACATGAATTTTGAACAGAGATCTCTGGATGTACACTCATCTGACAAGCACTGAACTGATCTCTCGGGAGAGTCGTGATTACCGGAAACTATTTCAAAACCCTTCACTGGAATCCATTCATTCTGGTAAAGCCTCAAACGAGGACAAGGCAGGGAGATGAACAGAAAATGAATTTTACGTGTTCCTTTCCCAGTTTTCATCCCCAAAATTATTACTGTGTTGCCTTGCACTCCAGATTTTGATTTACAACACACTGCCACGTACATTTCCCAAGGGTCAATTAAATGACTGACATAGTGAAGCCATTACTCCATTTAATGATAGCTTTAGTTTCATCCTTATATACTGCATATATTTATAAATTACTGACAGCAACTATAATCTAAACAAACTACTACAGTGAGGCCCTAAATCATTTGAGTTCAGAGTTATAGATGCACGTTACAGTTCTTTTTAAGTCATCATTTAATGGAATTTCCAAACACTGGAGTTCCTCTGCACTTTTCTTTAGGGAATGCTATGGCACTCTCTTTGGCTGTTTAACAAGTCTAGGTCTTTCATCAGAATCATCACACAAGTCCTAGGAAAATCTCTTTCCAGTTTGGGAATCCAACCTGCACCTTGACATGATGCCTCCTGTTGAAGCTACGCCCCATTTCAGGGAGAAAAATACCATCACACCTAAGGAAAACCAACGATCCAGGTAAGCGTGTGCCTGGCAGGACACACAGCTTCACACTTGTCAGGAGACAGGGAGATGCAAACTTTCGTAACTACAAAAGCAATCACAGAACCTGCAGAAATTACTAAATATGGGTTTTAATTATTACTTCCATTAGCAGAGATAAAACTCAGTCATGAAACTTCCTTTCTCAGGAGGATTATTAAACAAAATGTGGCCTAATGAAATCTGAGTTACAGGCTAGCGGGAGGCAGTTGGGTCTTTTATAACTGTTCCCTCTGCTCCATTTTATGGAACCTGCAGTTCAGTCATCCCCCAAGGATTTCATACGTTCCTCAAGGTGGGCATGCATATGACTTGTGCCAGGGAATACAGCTGGAAACACGAGTACATGTGGCTGCAGTGAGCCCACGTGTGAGAACACTAATCCAGCAGATCATAGATTTCCATACATACACATTTATTTGTTTAACAAGATAGCACAGTTGGTTAAATGAAATATGCTGTGCATAAGCATTCCAAACCTATACTTGATTTTCTCCCCTTTAGCATGTATTTCTTGCTACTTCAGTAGACAGCATCGAGCGTACATAATTACTAATTAAATTCCTACAACAATAATAAAACTATGTCCTTAAGGATGTAACAGATAAACACTGATATGCAAACAGACTACATCACCAGTGACATCTTATTTCTAGACCAGCTTGGAGGAAAAAAATCTTCCCCAAAACAACCATATCACATCAAAGTAGAACACAAGGCAAGATGTTCCCCTGGCAGGAAGATGAAGCAGGCGAAGTTTCTGAGTACAGGGAACTGCCATGTTAAACTCCCCAGAGATGGCTTTTAAATGCAGTGGGCACCTCTGTTTGTAATTTCACTATTGAATTTGGAAGTCTCCAGTGACTTCAACATTCATCTGTCTCTCTAACAACACATTTGGCTCTTTGATGATCTGGCTATGTAGGTTCCCTTTGCAACTTAAATTAAGGAAAACAACAGTCATTTAAAAAGAACTTCCTTGAAAAGTTAGTAAAGCATTTGCCGTTAAACTGGCTGAGTTCTGCCATCCCTACAAGCAAAATTCCCCTATAGCAACGCCTTCAATACCACATGAACATGTAGAACTCCTGAAGGAGTGGCAGAAGTATGTATGCAATGTAAGGCAAAAAGCAGTTATGGAAGGCCCTGTTCCACTGGGAATTTTTTCACAGACTGCAGGAATATTTGGCTCAGGCCATGTTGGATCAAGAAGGCTAAATCTTGCATAATCTATGGGAAATCATACATTTTCGAAGAGTATCAGAAATAATTTCCAACAGGATTTTATCAAAGGCAATGACAACAGACTTCAAAGGAAAAGAATGCTTAATTGTGACACAGTTTCTTACTGTCAAGACTACCATGATTTGATTGTATCCACAGACTAAATCCCACAGTGTTTTTTATCTGTATTCCAATTTTCACATTAACTTCTCCTGGCATCATATTACTTGCCTGTGTATCTGCAAGGAGGATGAGTTTTCAAAGACCCAAGACAGATCACGGTCACGGAATCGGTCACTGCTACTTCACAGCACTGGCGAAAGACAACGGCTACAAATTTCCTCAGTGGACTCATTGCAGAAAGAGGTAATTGGGACAGAAGAATATTAATCTCCCCTATGAATTTTTATGTAAATGGAAAACAATGCTCATTTATTTCATCCAGTCCAAAATACTTGGAATACAGGCAGCTGCATCTTGAACCTGCTCCTTGTACATTGGCATTACATAGTATGTGCAACTGTACTCCTGGATCCACATGCATTTGGAATTCCAGTCTTGTAACTTCTGACCTGAAATATGCCCCAAGTTGTTATAAGCATTCACATCCTTTGCACAGATGAAGCAACTACTTTGCTGTGAGAAGATGGATATCTAACCCAGGCAGGGCTTGGAAAAGGCTTTTAGACAAAAGAGTTCTACCACTGTTCCCGCTGGCTGCCCACTGATGGGAAGCAGGATTACTGGGATGGCTGTTTCAGGTGGACAACCTGGCAAAGAGCTTTAGCAGCAGCATCCCCCAAAGGCTTCCAACACCTGGGTCAGACAATCAGCACTATTCAAAAGCGAATGGTTCTCTTTGGCTCATTGAAAGGAAAACTTCCCGGATTAAAATAGAAGGTTTGGGGTTTTTTGTTCTTGCAACTTAACCCTCAAAAGAACCACCTGGAAGAGTACCAAAGACATTAGTTCTGATGCAGTGTGAAACTGAACCATTAAACTGAGATGTGACTAATTCCTGCTTTGAGCCAGTGCTGTTCTCCTTTAAGAAAAGTCCTCTTGCCTGCTTAACAACCACAGGGCTCTTTAAAATCCAGGTGGAAACACTCACCTGGATCCACAAAGGCCTTTTGAAAAGTTTGCTGGGTTTTTTTCCCTTTTAACCTCTCAATTTTTCATACGGGTGTTGTTTTCTACTAAGCTTTCTATAAATTCAACCCAACAGTGCCAAATGCTATCAGACTTCATTGTTTAGGGTATCTTGTTTTCTTTTTACTGTATGAAGGTGTCCAAGTTAAGCCCGCCCTTAAAACTAGCTGTTAAATTCCTAAGCAAATGGGTGTTTTAATGGGAAGGCTGACATACTCTTAACTGTGGGAGCGTGAATGGCTCCACTAGGAGATTACTCAAGTCCATGTAGAATACAAATGCAATGCAGGACCACAGGTTCAGATCTTTGATCTCCTTTTTTGCAGAGGCTGTGATGTATAAAGCCAATTCCACTGTGCAGACAGTACTACACTGAATATAAATTATCCTTTAACTATAGTGAGGCTCACATTTAAAAAAATGCTGCAAGAATGAACAATGCAGCCATGAAGTAGAGTTCTTCTGTAGCAAAAACACACACCAAGATCTGCATGGATAACCATGGTTTCAAAGGACAAAATTTCTTCCACAGCTGCTATTTGATAAAAAATAGAGTAAAATCTGGAGTATTGGGCATAGAGAAGCACAGTTAAAGCACACTGCTTGCTCTTTCCATTAAAAAAAGTGAGCTAGGAATATTTGCTTTATCGCCCAGATTAAGCATCATTCCCCTAAGAGGCATAAAAAATTATTTTAAAATGTGGAAACCAACAGTCTCTACTGAATATGGCTTGAAATTTAAACATGTCTTTTCCAGATACCTCTTTAGAGGAAGAACCTTCTGCCTACTGAGCTAACACTAAGCTCCCTGGAGTTTAGCCATGAATATTCTAAACCTATCTCTTACAATTCATGAAAAGTTGTCTTTTGCCAAAATAAAAGGCTTAAGAGGAATTCAATATGCTTACACTGCTTTTCTTCATCTTATTTAAAATAAGTGTTTCCGTCTCAACTTTATGCCAAATACACAGCAAGAGAGAGACAGAGTTTTGGAAATGCTACCTGAGATTCTATACACAAATGGGAAAACAAATTCCTCCTGAGAACATCAGATATTCAGGGTTGGTTTGCTGTACATAGATTTGCATTTAACCAACTCTTTTGCACTTGCAGACAGGTACAGTTGAGGATTCTCACATCAGGTATAACTTAGGTGGTGCTCAGCCATGGTGCATCCAGCGCTCTGGGATGTTTCTCTGCACGCCAACTTTTGTTTGTGTGTGGGAATGTTAGTAAATAAATAAATAAATAACTTTGTTCTTTATCTTACCTCTTTTTGACCTGTGCAATCTAGCAGATCAATGCTACTTCCACTGCAGAGCAGCACAAAGTTAAAATTTATCTTTCACTTAATCTTTTTGTTGTCTTTAGGCTTCCTTTCAGTAAGGCTTGAAGAAGGTGCTCTTTGTGGCTGGGTTCTCTATGCCAGAATACAACTGAGCACAAAAAGAATGCAAGGGTGAGCTGATAGTATCTACTGTCCTCAGCTCTGCTTCGGTTCAATAAACTTGAACATCTTCTTACCTCCTTTGCCAATTGAGATAAGCAGCAACAATTACTCAAAATGCATTATCAACTCAAGCTCAAAAAGGCAGGATCAGCTGAGCCGACTGCATCTCTCCCAACCTCACAGTTTCCTTCAGTGTCCGAGAGGGGCAAATAGGTCCCTGTTTGCCTTTTGCCATGCACCTCGCAGCTACTTCTTACAGGCAACTACACCCAGGCTGCAAAAGGAGAGAGATAAATCCTTTGCCTTCCACGTCGCCTGCAAGGTTTCAGCCTGTAGCCAGCAGGCTGCCAGCTCTGTACCACGATGGCAAAAGTCACAAACGAACTATCCTTCCCTTCCCCACACGATCACATTCTCTCCTTGTCTTTCTGTGTTCTGCTCTCTCCTTGCCTTTCTGTGGTCTCCATAGCTGAAACCAAGAATTCACTGGGCATCACTGCAATGCCTGTTACCAATTCTAACTGTATCCAGAGCTTGAGTCAATTAAAACACATTTCAGCTTCATCTGTTTTTTATCCCATTCCAGTACTCCACATACATAGCAACTTTAAGCTTACAGACATCTCTTCATGGTTCAAGAAAATCCTTCAATCAAAGAACTTCATTTACAATCTAGCATAGTTTTTGCTTTCTCTGCTCTCCACAGCAGCCTGGCATTTTGATGCAATCCTCATTTAATGCAATCTCCATTACAGGATTACAATCACATCAATAAAATGTTCCATATGTTTTATTTTTCGCATCCCTCACCCTCTCTCATTAATAGTAGGCACTATATCTGCAAAAAACAACAAATCAAACAGGCTGATGGGATGCTCTAGGGAGGTAGCGGGGGGTACACATTCAACAAAATGCAGCAGCCAATGCAAACTGCCCATCAGAGACTGAGCCCGTGGATCTCCTCATTCCTGAGCTAGGCGAGTTGCCCACTGTCCGCGCCGCGAGCACACATCCTCACCGTGCTGTGCTACCAGACTAAAAATAAATACAGCTTTTGCAATCACTTGTGAGCTCAGTGTACTTTTCACAGGAGCAGACTTTCATTTTACTTGGTCGGTTCCAGCCTATCCATACTGTTCTGGATGAACCGCTGATGCTCTGCTTCCAAGGGGGGGACGCTGGACAAAAGATATCATATAAAAGGATACAAAAATCCCCTTTCCCCCAAGCTCCCTTCTTACCTTCAGTGCCTTCTCTGCACAAGATGCCAATCTACATGGGCTCCTCAGCACATCATCAAGGCGTTTAGAGTAGTGAAGGCTGCCCCACTGCATGGAAGTTAGACCGCTTTGCAACAGCAAATCCTCGATCCAAAGCACCAGCCGCTTCTTCCCATGCAGTGCGCCGAGCACGAATCACACGCGACTTCCACATAGGGAATAAAATTGCAAAAGAAAGGGGGGAAAAAAGAAAAGGTATCCTAACTTTTAGGTAGCCTGAGTTTGTTTTATTTCTGTTGGGTTTAGTCAATTATCTGCTTTTGCAGCCGCGAGACGATGGAAAGGCAATCGCGCCCTGGAAGCCCCGCACCAGTCCGCAGAGGTCCGGCCGCGTAACCCAAGTTGCGCGGAGAGACTCTGAACTCGGTGCGGCTCCGCAGCGCAGCCCGGCAGCCCTTCCCTCGCCGGGCGGCTGCGGGCACCGGAGCGCCGGGTCTCCCCGCGGGGCAGCCGCCGCCGCTGGGCG